>JAODTR010012788.1:0-27868 GCA_025399935.1 Amblyopsis rosae | reverse complement strand
GCGCCACGTTGCTTTTTCGGGCTGTGCCCAACTGGGCTCCGTGGCAAACCCAGCCACCAGGCGCTCGCCGGCGAGCCCTCCATCTGGGCCTGGCTCCAGACATGGGTCCCGGGCTTCCTCCGGGCAGGGTAACTCCTTCTCTTTTCAAGTTCTTCATGGGGGTCTTCTGACAGACTGACTGACTGACTGAAATATTTTAAGTGGTAAATAAGGCAAGCAACCAATTTTCATCTGCAAAGCGATGTTCGACGAACGAATCACGTGCAGTGTGCCCGGGGCTTTAGGCATTAGACATCTATTCTGAACTACCCTAGAGTAAGATAGTAACTGCTCCCTAATAGTAATTGTACTCATGGTAAGGTCCTCAGATGTAGCGACAAGACAACAGAACTTGATATACAAATGATATCCAGCAACGACAAAAATTGTCTGCGACACCAAGTGTCAGGTTCGTAATCTCGATATGAGGCGACTACCAACTGACTGAAATATTTTGAATGGAAAATATACAAGAGTGAAACCTAGGCAACCACAGCTCATCTACAAAGTGATGGGCAATAGGAAAAACATGCCATAAGTACCTGTGTCTGTGGCTTCAGTGCCCTAGCTAACTTCCTGTTTCAAGAGGAAATATGTCAGGAGCAAGGGGTTAGGCTCCAACAGATGTACTGTACCTGGCTGTAAGGAAGGAACCAGCCCTGGTGAGGAGAAAGGTAGGACAGGAGGAATGGTAGAGGGTGGAGAGTTTAAAAGGTCAAGCTGGTACTCCTCCACGGGCAGGAGGACAGCCCTCTCCAAACAGCGGTAAATGTAGTCCACCTCCACCACTGGGGTGTGGTGTTTCGCAGCGCTGCGCCACCTGTTGGAGCTCAGGGCACATGCTCCACTGGTCACTATCAGAGAGCACTGTGGGGGCAGACATACGCACAATGAACAGAAACCCCACACAGACCATAAGAACCATGCACAGAGTCTACATTTGACATAGATGTGGGTGGGGTGATAAACAAACATTTTTAAACTAATCCAATATCTTGTGAAAGGAGAGTAAAAAAAAAAAAAAAAAAAAGGGTGATGATTCAACACATTGCTATCAGTAATCAGTAATAGTAATGAATTGGTAGCTAGGCTTACTGGACATTTGTGAACTTGTGGTGCTTTAGTGTGGTGAAATTACAGCTGTAAAGTTATTTGGTCAACTACATATTTTCCCAGGCACAGCAGAATAAAAGATATGGAAGAATACCTAAAAATACAACAAATATTGGTCTAACGTTTACACCAGCATACAACTGGGATTACAAACCAATCTGTTCCTCCTGACGAAATATAAAAACTGTGATTTATAAAATGTGTACCAAAGGAGTAGGCCTAGGTCAAACAGTGGCCAACAGAATGTCTTCAAAAACAGTGTGGTTAGGCTACTTAGCAAATCACCTGCTTATTGACCACATAGGAAATGTTGCCCCCATTCTCTGTCACTGCCTGTTTGACCAGATTCTTCTCTTTAACAGGTAGGTGCTTCAGCTCCAGAAGCACACACATGTTCCCAAACACTGCCATACCTAGAAGAAGAGGCAGTCATTTACAATACAGTCAGTAGATTTGCTTATTTATGCTGCGTGCGCACAGACACACGTTAAATGCGGACATGATGTCATTTGTCTGTTATAACAATGACATTTGCTTCTACGGTTTTACAGTACATTAAGTGTATTGTAGCTCTTATACGGTTTTAAACGAGGGACAACAACTTACTATAAAAACAACACTTTGCAAGGGAACGCAAAGTAGACTATGGTACTGTAGTTCTGCTAGGCTAAACCACTTCAATTACAGTTTAAAAGGAAAACAAATACTGACATATCAAAAACACGGCTACGGTAGTTATCAAGTACCGTAGAAAACCTTTTTATTATGTGCAATTGAAATGTCCTTACTTTACTGTATAGCGTCAACTCCGAGGATTTGTATACAGTGTATGTCTTCAGTTGTAACTTGTCTATTTCTCCGACCAAGGTGGGCTAGGTTTTGCCAGAGATTTTACGAAAGTGAGATAGGCATGTAAGCTAGGCATGTAAGCTGCTAGTAGACTTCAGCATTAGGGCAGAGTGTAACAGCTGACTGGGTCACGTGTACGTTTTAAACCAATGAAATAATGGGTGTTTCTCAATGTCAAGAATGCTTCCTTGGTAGGACGGATCAATCCAAGTGCCTTCCTAGTCGGGTGCTTCGGAGGCTAGGAAAGACATGCGAAGAACACGTAATGGAACGGCCTACTAGTGTGCAAGAAGACGTCATTCAAAAAAAGTCCCACCTTCAAAATCATTATGCTTAATTAAACCGCGCGTTTCGTTTTTTAATAACAGTTGAAAAAACTATGGATCTGCTGTATTGTTGTTAGTTTCGTTTTGCCCAATTTTTAAATATCTCCTCTTCTGACGTTCGCATAGGATTGTGGGTATTTTTAGTACGCGAAGGATGCACACATGCATATCCTTCAACATCCAAAGGATCCTAGACATTGAAACGGTACATTGTAGAGATTTGATGACGTAGCATCCTTGAAATCCAGCCGTCAAGGATCCTTCCTTGACATTGAGAAACACTCATACAGTGCATCCGGAAAGTATTCACAGCGCTTCACTTTATGTTACAGGCAGCCTTATTCAAAAATGTATTAAAATAATTTTCTTCCTCACAATAGCAACGTGAAAAAAGATTGTTTGCAAATGTATTAAAAAATTTAAAACAATTTAAAATAATCACATAGTATTATTCCCAGCCTTTGCCATGACACTCAAAATGGAGCTCAGGCACATCCTGTTTTCCACTGGTCATCCTTGAGATGTTTCTACAACTTGAGTCCACCTGTAGCAAATTCAGTTGGTTGGACATTATTTGGAAAGGCACACACCTGTCTATATAAAAAGGTACCACAGTTGACAGTGCATGTCAGAGCACAAACCAAGCCATGAAGTCCAAGGAAATGTCTGTAGACCTCTGAGACAGGATTGTATCAAGGCACAAATCTGGGGAAGGCTACAGAAAGATTTCTGAAGCAGTGAAAGTCCCAATGAGCACAGTGTCCTCCATCATCCGTAAATGGAAGAAGTTTGGAACCATCAGGATTCTTCCTAGAGCTGGCTGCCTTACCAAACTGAGCGATCGGGGGAGAAGTACTTTAGTCTGGAAGGTGACCCAGAACCCTGTGGTCACTCTGACAGAGCTCCAGAGTTGCTCCGTGGAGAGAGGAGAACCTTCCAGAAGGGCAACCATTGCTGCAGCACTCCACAATCATGCCTGTATTGTAGCCAGTGGCCAGATGGAAGCCACTCCTCAGTAAAAGGCACATGACAGCCTGCCTGGAGTTTGCCAAACGGCACCTGAAGGACCCTCAGGTGCGGCTGGACTCTCGTTGTGGGAATGTTTTTCAGCGGCAGGAACTGGGACACTAGTCAGGATCGAGGGAAAGATGAATGCAGCAATGTACAGAGATATGCTTGATCAAAACCTGCTCCAGAGTGCTTTGGACCTCAGACTGGGGAGAAGGTTCATCTTCCAACAGGACAACGACCCTACGCACACAGCCAAGACAATAAAGGAGTAGGTTCGAGACAACTCTGTGAATTTCCTTGAGTGGCCCAGCCAGAGCCCAGACTTTAACCCGGTTGAACATCTCTGGAGAGATCTGAAAATGTCTGTGCACCAACGCTTCCCATTCCATCTGATGGAGTTTGAGAGGTCCTGCGAAGAAGAATGGGAGAAACTGCCCAAAAGTAGGTGTGCCAAGCTTGTAGCATCATACACAGAAAGACTTGAGGCTGTAATTACTGCCAAAGGTGCTTCAACAAAGTATTGACCAAAGGCTGTGAATACTTACGTACACTTTTATATTACATTTGCAAAAATTCCAAACAAACTTTTTTCACTTTGTTATTATGGGGTATTATGTGTTGAATTTTGAGGAAAAAATATTTTAATACATTTTGGAATAAGGCATAACAAAATGTGTAAAAAGTGAAGATCTGTGAATACTTTCCATATGCAACTGTATAGGTCTAGGAGCAGCTACAAGATAAACATTAGCAAACGTTTGGATATTATTCTTATCTTTTCGGAATTATTATTATTATAAGTATAACATACAAATGAATGTTAGCCTGCTACACTGTAATATAGAAAGAAAACAATATAACTTGTTATAGGGCTACACAGGAAGAAAACGATGCAACTTGTTATAGGGCTACCTCCTACATTTATTCAACTTTCTCAAATAGTAAGTTCTGCCTAGTTATTAGAGCAATGAGGCTATCAGGCTTGTTTATACAGTAGGCTATTATCTCATTATGTGCAAGACATGTAAGGAAAATAATAGTATACTATTGGTCTTACGTATGGTTAGTTGTAAAGTTGTCTATATAATATAAATCTTTCTTTTTTTATAAATTTGTTCAAATTAATGTGTACTTTATTATTATTTTTTAAACTAGGTGGCTCAGTTTCTAGTGTAATGAATTAAGCTACTGTATGTCCACAAAGCATTTTGTTTATGGCAGAGAGTAGCCTAGACCTAGTGCAGGCTACTATACATTGAAATCCATTGACTTCTGTGTGCCCTTGTTACACTATTGAGGAGATTGTTGAATCTCCTTCTAAAGAACTCCGTATTACACTAAGTGGATTCCTCTTTTTTTTTTTTTTTAGTTGTTGCTGCAGGAAAGCCCGACTGATTGGGAAATGAGTGTGTGCTGTCCTCCAGTGGAGATAGCGGATATTTGAAACTCAACACAGTAAAATCGGCAGATATTGCATTGTAAGCAGATTGCATTGCAAAATCAAATTATTTTAAGTCGTTAAAGGTAAGGAATGTATTTCCATAAAAATAATAATACCTCAGGATAATTCATGTTTTTATCCAACTAACCCCATGACATTCCTCATATAGCAGGCCTATCTACATAGCAAAAGTCAATCGAAGCATTAGAGGAACACATTTGCACAATCTGTACGCGGTCACTCATACTGTAAAGTACACACACAGGCAGACACATACTGTACAGACAAGCGCGCGCGCGCTATAATCGCAGACAAAACCTCGTTCAAATGTACTTAATGACAACATTTCTTACATTATGTAGTATGTGTTGTATGTGTGTGTATGTATGTATGTATGTACAGTATATGTATCTGTGTTTGTGTGTATATATATATATATATATATATATATATATTAATATAAATAGGAGTTAACGTGAATAAACGGGCTAAAATAAAACCAATTGCACTTCCCCGATCTTTTACACATTTGATAATGCCTTCTAGCCAACAATTTCTAATGACACATTAAGAAATATAAACCTTATTGAGGTGTTAACGCTTATTATTGATGACTACTTTAATTGTGAAAACTTTAAAGGATTATTGCTATTCCAAAGAGATATTTGAGTGTTTATGTATAAAGCTTTCACAGAACTCTGAAGCATCCATAGAGAACATGTTGTGTTTGGCCCAGCCTCAGCAAAAGGAACAAGTTACAGTAGCCTACAATTCGTTTTATATCACAGACTGAAGCAAACTGCAATCGTTGTGACAGTTGCATCCTTCTATCAATTTTCACCTCCTCATACCATGTTATTACAATGTTTGGTATGTATACATCTGCATTACCAAACCTTTTGGAAAATGGTGCATGTGATAATAATGAGTAGTGAGCAGTGGAGCTTTAAAATGCATTTGGATCATGGATGTTATCTAGTAAGGACTGGTTACTGTAGGTGTAAATAATCAGTCAAATCACCTGAAGGTAGTCTAGTCTGGTTTAATAATATAATAGGTACAATAAGAGTTCTGTTTACTAGACTTACAGTAGGCCTAACACTTTGATGACATGCTTTGGATTAATTTGACTGTCAAAATGTTTAATACTAAATACTAAATCCACAGGAGTGAGCACTGACATCGGATTAAGGATTTTGAATGAATGGATTGTTTGCCCTGGTTTATCTGCTGTCTCACCACTTCTCCATATCCCAGAATGGGGTCTGATCTCCTGCCCCATACTATGACCCAGCCATCTCTCACAATGGAAATGGATAGATTCAATTCAATTTCCATTGAGCGTTAAAAGTTACCATTAGGCTTAGAGATACTATAGTGCTACTGGTGATGAGTGTTACATTATAAAGGCTGCAGGCCAGTTAATATTATATGGCCTGCTTGGCCATAATAAATAGCATTTAGTACATTCAAATCCCACTCCCAGATTCTTATGGGGACGAACAATTAATCTCTATTAATTAATCAATTAATCAAATAATCATCTACTCTTATATTTTTTCTCTCTCTCTATGTATATATATATATATATATATATATATATGTATATATACACACACACATACATACATACACACACACACATACATACACATATATATATATATATATATATATATATATACACATACACATATATACACACACACATACATACACACACACACACACACATAAATATATATAGTATTTATATATATATATATATATATATATATACTATATATAACTATGCTCTGATAGTATAAATAAAAAAGTATAATACAGTTATTCAGTTGTTCCACTCATACAGGCTAAGCTCTAGTTAAGAGCATAATCACATCACTTTAAAATGTAGGCTTCTGTGCATCTAATGTAAAGAAACACCGTTAACCTCAGTGGGAACAGAAACGCATTAACAGCTGGTGTTGACGCATTCATCATCCCTGACATTAACCACACATAGAAGAAAAGTGCTCTTAGATTGAGATTCTATGGACACAGAATTATTTGTTCTAAAGCATGTTTGTTGCAACCACGTCAATCATAAATCCTGTGATAGAAAGTTGTCTCATTTGCAAATACTATAAATAAACAGCTTCCTCATTCTCTCAAGCCTTTCAGCTATGGATGCTATTTTAGAATGCGTTAGTTATCGTAAGAGGGGATCAATGATTTACCTACCTGTCATATCGAACAATGAGAACGTCAAACAAACTTATCAGGAGACGGGCTGGAGATAACACGTAATTGGTGTGCTCTGTAGAATCATCTGAAAAATCAATAATATTTCTGCCATCTTCCCTGGAGAAGATACTATCTGCTGGCCTGCTGTTTGATCCACATGCATCAGTGTCAAAAACCACTTACATAAGCAGCTCACACACACACGTACATTTAAGTGCACTTGTAAACATGCACGTACTGTAGCCTAATACAGATAACAATACACACATACACACATTTACAGTGCATGCACAGGAAAAACAAACAAAGAACATAAAGAAATAATGACGTCTAGTGTATATACCCATAAAAAACCCATGAACAAAAATGCACCCTTAGAGCAACACAAGGAGCTTCAATTAATCCTATTTTTCAACAAACCCCCCATTCTCACCTCATTTACTGTTGTAGTGCATGATGTAAACTATACCTGTAGTAGGTCCCATAACAGGTGGTGTTAATAGGCAGATGCCTAGGGCTGAGAGGTCTGGTTCATTTAGTTAATTTGTTCGTTTCGAGTCATTAGATTGCCTCTATATCGGCTTTACATGGCCCAAAACAGAACACGTAGGCTAACATTGGCCTCACAACACAATAACAGACAAATAGCACAAACCCTGACATACCTAAATACCTCCACAAAGCTGTAAACAATAAGCAATTAACAAGAACCGTGTGTAGCTACGGGTGCGCTGGAGACCCGGGCAAACCAACGAGAAATGCCAGCAAGGAGGTGGACTGGACAATATGAAGTATTATTATATATATACGTACACAGTATATATTATATGATATACTGTATAAACAAACTTACACATATACACAGACATACTTATTCGTATACATACATACATACGCACGCACACACACACGCACACACACAAATACATACTGTATATATATGCTGTCTGTATACTGTATACAGTATATACATATTATTGTAGAGATGTTGAACTGGTTGTCTTCAGCATAGCATGGAAAGTTAACGATCGTGCCCAAGGGATAGGAGGTATATGATAAACAGCAGAGGACCCAGTACCGCGCCTTGAGGGACACCCAGTGAGACTGCCGCACATCTTGATTGGTGATATTTTAGTTGGACAAATTGTACAGCGGACTGAGAGGCAGGAGGAGAACCAGGCAACTCCTGCAATGCCAATGCCAGCCAGACGTTCTAAGAGGAGTGGGTGGGAGATAGTGTCGAAGGCGGCAGATGTCATTTTAAGATACCTTTGGCTGAATGTGTATGCAGCATCAACCAGTTTCCATCATGCAACAATGCAGCAATAGCCAAAGGAGAGGCAGAATATGTGTTGTTTGTGCTGTATGTATTCATTAAAAGCTTGCTTGGTGTCTGCCTCTTATGCATTGGCCAATCTGAATTAATGTTTTCCAATAAAGATATCTTCATACAGAATCTTCCTAGGTTTTATTCAAGTTGAGGAGCTCTCCAATATATTAGATACTAGATGTTATTCCAGTCTTACATTATAAAGGTTATCTTCTATCCTATACTCGTATCTATATTTTTGTTATACTATAACTATCATTAGATACCAATATTACAAATTCCTTAGAAAGTACAAAATTATTAGTAAATAGTACTTATTCGTTACTGATAGCTATCAATCGTTATAGTAAGTTAGTTGTCATTGGTAAATGCTATAGTCAAATATAACTTTAATTTAAATGTATACCAGTAAAATTAAATTATATATTTGAATATAGCACTAGTATCAACAAAATACAGTATAGGTGCATGAAAGTAAACTATTGCAATAGTTACAAGTCAGATGCAAATAGGTATGCACTATGCAGAGGCCTATATAATTAAATTGAAAAAGTTAGCTATTTGTTACAGTAACAGTAATAGTAGCCTATGAAAGAGAATCAGAAATAGGTCTACTAGTTGAAACTATTGTAATATCTTAAATCATGAATACCTTGGCTACAGTATATAAATGAATATATAGCATAGTTGGTAAAGATATACTATTGAATTATGTAAACTAAAGAATAACTATAGACTATGTAAAATAGGCTATTATAGTAAATGTAAAAATTGCTTGTCTGTTCAATAATTAACAATGACTTGAAAATTCTGTTTTGCCCAGCAGTACAGTACCAATAGTTTCAAATATTGGTTGGTTGATCATTTCCAGAGAAGTCTCGCTCTCTATTTTGGGGAGGATTGCACAAGGGGGCTGACCAAGTCAGTGATGCTGTTTCTTTCCCATCAGCGCAGATGTTTTCAGTTCTTCTGGTTCGATGAAGGCGATTTATAGGATAACATACTTCATATCAATAATTAGCCATTGACACCGGACCAAAAGCTTCAATTGTGAAGACACTTTTACATTTTTTTTAGTTTTTTTTTTAGATTTCTACGTGCTATGTTTACGTTTACGTTTTGTGGACTTCCCAGAGAGCAAATACGCATTGAGACTTTTTGACCATTGGAGCGCCACTGAATCCATTTATTAAATAGAATGTATGAAATAATTGGGGTTCATCCGTGTGATAGGCCAATCTCCATGAAGACACCTGGTGAAATAGCACTTATTGTGGTTCTTCTGGAACTGTATTCCAACGTGAGTAACTACACACCCGTGTGCATATTCCGTTTAAATGTGTTATTATTGTGTGTGTGATGACATTATTCAGATCATAAACACACATTATCAGTCTTCTTCTACAGTTTAACCTGCACTGAACATGCAGTTAGTGCTACACCTATTGTAGGCTACAAAGGTATTACATAACATAATTGTCTGTTTAATTTTAACTCTGATCTGTATCTTCTAAACCTGCATCTTCAGGTGATAGCAATTCCTCCTGAATGCGATCCCAATTTCATATTGCTTCACGATGAGATCAATTGTTTGGAACGTCTTCTAATACACAACAGGAGTGACCCAGAAAGACAAGGCAAGTCTAACGTTGTCTTCGCACTGAATGTAACGTGCTGTATGTACCTGCTGCCATATCCTAAATAATTTTGCGTTTAGAGGCTATATGGGTCGAATAAAGTACAGTTAAAGTCTTGAATGTGCAATCTAAATTAATCAAACATACTGATTTTGATTTGAACATAAATTAATTCTGAAGTACAGGTGACATTTGAGCCTAGAAACCCATAGCGTGGTTATACATTAAACCATGATCTGTGGGCTGGTATAGGGCAGCCTAATGTGATGATAACGGAAAGTATTGTAGCCTACATTGTTCTCTGGTTATAGGAGGTAATAACATGAACAGTAGGTAATCACATCTGCAGCATAGAAAACCTGATGTTGCCATGGACTCCCGGGTAGGTTCTAAGCCAACCAGAATGAAGAATAGCTCCAACATGTGCGTAGTTCCATTTCGTCAAAGGGCAGATTTTCTTATTTTTATAAAAGGCATGCTTCAACGTTTTAGAACCGTGAGGTTCAATGTTTGAATACTTGTTGTTAACTTCAGATTATAGCCAAAATTAAATTAGTATAATACCTGAATAAAATCTACAATAGCCTATTTAAATATTAAAACATTTATTTTAATTGTTAAGAAATGTGTATATGTAAAGCAATAATTAATTCACCTCTAAAAACATTGCATCTCCAGAATTAGGCTGTTCCTGGACTTAAGGAACATTTGGCATTCATGAATCATTAATTACATTTGTTTTGACTGTGTGTTTCAGTGTTTTAACCACTGGGGAATAAAGTGACACACAACTCAGCATACTTTAAGAGTTATAAAATTCCTGTAATAAGTACACTTTTTGAGTGGACCAAACGTACACATTAACAGAAGAGTATGACTAATTTTCCTTTTACATTTGTTATAGACTACAAATATGCAAATTGACTGATTTAATTGCTTTTATTATAAGCATCTTATACTGCAGTAAGTGCATGTATATAGAGCTTAATGTAAACCTATAGGAGCATGTAGGGTTTACATGTTTGAAATAGGACTTTATGAAAAAGACGTTCCTTAAGGCATTATTGTTCATATTTAATTACAAGAATCAATTCAACAATAAAGTGCACTGCATTAAGGCATGTCTTTGGTCAGTGTGATGGTCACAGTGCACAGCTGTCCATCCATCACCATGAGTCTGGTTCTGACTGTGCAGCCCAACTTGGCAGCTCTGCAAGGAGTAGGCACGACACGCGTATCACGATGTGTGGTCGATTGATAATGAGTGTATCAGTTATTCAGCTATACTTGGACAAAAAAACATTATTTGGAGAAAAGACTGAATTTTTTATTTTATTTAAAGCCATTGCACAGAGCAATATAAATCTTCATTTGGTTAATTTACAGTATGTCTGAGCACAAGTGGTTTTGTCAGCCTGTTCAATAATATGGACTCCTGCAAGTGATTGAACAGACATGTCCAAGTATTTCTTAGAGATATAAAGGAAATTTGTTAAAACATTTAATTTGAATAAAATAATACATAGTATTTACTATTTAAACTTTGTTAAATTCTTGACAATTTCTGCCTCAATGTAAACCCACTTGTTTGAAATAAAATAAAATAAAAGTACTGTATGTCCATATTTTACCCAGTGGTTTATTTTATTTTTAAATGTATCAATCTTTATCTATTGTAAATAGTACAAATTTAGTCTAGGATTAGGATTAATCCATGTCTGTGAAACTGGCCCCAAGAGTTTTACTTAAATATTTCAAGGGAACCACTGCAAACCATAATAGATGAAAAACAATCATCTGATCTGATCTAATTTGGTCTAAACTGATTAACTGCTACAGTATGTAATATCTCCAAATGTCTCAGGACTCTACTTTAAATTGTGTGTAATCTCAATCTGTCTTCATTTTTGGTGTTGTGGTTTCTCTAACAGAGTGCAAAGGATTCTGGGACCATCTGAACTGCTGGCCTCATGCTGTGGCCGGAGACATTTTGTCTCAACCATGTCCCCAGTTCCTGCACACAACAGGTTAGTACTGTAGACGTGTCTTACTGGGCCACCAATAGGCCAATGGCTGAATCCTAGTCATTGTACAGTGTGTATTGTAGTGTGTCCTGCTTATGCCTGTATAGGAAGAGTGTTCAGGAACTGTACAGAGTCTGGATGGAGTGCCCCCTACCCCCCCCATGAGATTGCATGCGAGTACGGCTTCAACGAAAGACTCCTTCTTGAGGTAAGAGATGTTGCTGTATGCTGGTATTACTAATAATACTGTTATACTTCCAATACCAGTACTACTACCTTCACTACTATAAAGCTGTACTAATAGGAGTAGGGGCAGGATATTATATTGGTCTGGATGACTCCCAGCTTTAAGGTTGTGGGTTCTGGGCCCAGTTTATTAGAAATCAACCTACAAATGTTTGCGTGGGAGTTAACCACCCTAACCACAAGACCACCAGTCCCCCAACAACTGCTGTACAAGAATAGTAGAACCATCATTGCAACTACAACAGTACAAATGGACTTTGTCTGTTCAGAGGTTAGATCATCTGAATGAAATGGAATTTGCCATCTATACTATGTTATTATGCTTGTCAAAATATTATTTGGCTCTGACAATGACGAAGGGGAGATCAACCAAAATCATTTGACTTTCGCTAAATATTTAAAAAATATAATAGTTAATAAATAAAGTAAAGAATTATGTATGGCGTGACCAAGTTGAAATATTAGTCTTCAATCACTGGTGTTTAAAGAAGTACTAGGCAGTTTGGCTGCCGTGCAGATTAAACATCCATTCCACCATCACAGAGCGAGCGACAGGGATTCTAACTTAATGGAAACTGTTCAGACCAACACATCAAGTACCATCTACAAGCATCCAATTCAGCCCGTTCTGTTTGGATAGGTGTGCATAGAAGTGGAACATATGAGTATATCATTGGCTGGGTGGGGGGGGGGGGTTCTGTGGTTCGTCGACCTTTTTTTCCCAGCCGGGTTGAGAGCGGTCTTCCTGTTGGGACAACATCAGTACTTATCCAGTATGATTTAGGATGTGCACACGATTCACAGTTCTGTTTTTTACACTTGCCTCTTGCCTTTGTCATCTGTTTCTCTTAGAGAGCCTCTGGTTCTCACAGAAAATACATGTGAATGCCTAACTACTATACAAGCACATATGTCCAGTTATAGGCTACGTAAACACATGAACGTTTGTCTACAGTATATGATTAAATACATCCCCCTAGGCATGTACATAGTCTCTCTCTCTCTCTCTCTCTCTCTCTCTCTCTCTCTCTCTCTCTCTCTCTCTCTCTCTTAAAACACACACACATAGAGTACCACATGAACCAACCTTGTATGAATGTGCCCTCCCTTCACATACACAGACTCCGGCAAGCTTAACCATATTTGAAGATGGGACTCTCCTGTCACCCTTAACTTTTCTTTTTAACATTGTCTTTCTGATTATGTTGTCTGCTGGTCAGAATCGAGATTCTACTGTGAGATATCATACGTGCTCTGATAAAATGGTTTTGTGGTTTTGAGATCTGGCATCATTACTCACTTTTATAATTCATATGTAATAATATACAGTCTCTTATTTTGGCAAGGTATTTTACAATATGTCATCAGAATAATTATTTTGCTTCTAATTTCCATTAAATCTATAATTTAAGAGGAAATCATTTTAGTAAACTCAAATATTTTTTGGAGTTGACTCCTAGTCAAACAGTTGGACGAAGGGAATGCACACACATACACACTTGTGCATGTGTGTGCACATACACGTGCACACCACTGTAGTGTGCATGTTCATGGGCCCATGTAATAATTTAGCAAATATTTACACACTACCCCTTTAAGTTGACTGTTCTGTTCTGTGATTGTCCTCAGAGCGCCGGGTCACATCACTACTTCCTGTACGTGAGAATAATGTACTCTGTGGGATACACTGTCTCTCTCACATCTCTCGCCATGGCTGTCACCATCCTGTGTCTCTTCAGGTCAGTGCAGATGCTGTTTGATGCACAGCATCACCTGTGCAGTGTACACCCATGACCTAATGGCCTGCATGTAAAGCACAAGGCTTTCACAAATAGGCAGTGCACTCAATCATTATTGCTTTACCTCAACTAGCAGTATCACAGGGCCAGTCTATGGCACAACATGATGAGGGATATACTGTAATAAGTCAGCTAATATATTAACACTATGTTAATACTGTATTATTGACTAATACACATACAGTATTAGTCAAACTGACATTTATCTACGTGATATAGTAATAGTGTGATAGCAGATTGATGGTTCATTTAATCACCTGTATTGTAAGTCTTTTTTGAAAGTTCCTTCCCTTTTTCAAAAAGGATGTCAGATCACAGATGTAACAAACCATCTCACAATGTTAGGTTATGGATTTCCCACGTGGTTTAAACTTGTATTACAAAAACATTGATGCCACAGCTGATTGGTTCAAATTCCTTCCTACTCCTCCCCCCATATAAGCTCACATAATTCTCTACTCCTCTCCATCCTGAGAGAATACAGTACTTCAGTTCTTGACACATTGAACCAATTGAACCAATCATAAAAATATGTGATTGTTGGTCAAACTTTCATACAAAAAGATTACATTTGACACCTACTGTGTAGTATTGGCCTGGCCTTTTAACGTGTTACCTTGTGTCATATGCATGTTTCCCCAGGAGACTCCACTGTACACGCAACTTTGTCCACATTCAGCTCTTCCTCTCCTTCATCCTACGAGCAGCCCTCATCTTCATCAGGGACACTGTTCTCTTTTCATCCGAGGACCACTTTCACTGTGGCATCTACCCGGTGCTTATTAGCATGTGTAGCCTACCGCTAAGACACAAGGCTGTTCTGTCTATTAGCAACTATTTATGAATCAATTTGAACTGTACTTAAAGGTAATTCATTATATTTGCCCTGGAACCAAAGTTAGTATATTATTTTGAATACTAAAATAACAGTGTTTATACTGTACTATGGGATAGATATTCGTTTATATTGCATATTTGTAACTTTTCAGCAAGACATTTAACCTATACATTTAACAGCCTTGGTTTTCTCCTTCTCCTTTTGTTCCTCTGCTGCCCCCCTCAGGTGAGCTGTAAAGTTGCAACAGCGCTGTCCAACTACTGCATCATGGCTAACTACAGCTGGCTGCTGGCCGAGGGACACTACCTGTACAGCCTAGTCAGCTTCTCTCACTTCTCCAGAAAGAGACACTTGTGGTGGTACATCATCCTTGGCTGGGGTACGATTGCTGGATGGCACCTAGGAAGTTAATTATATGGTGTTCATTTCTGCCACCATAACATGCCTGTCTGTTTATGGCCAAAATCCCAAAGCGCTGTGCCATTTATAACTTGATTTACTTTAAGTATAAACACAGCAACAATAAAAATAACCCATGTCAGTAGAATGAACAGAGGGAATAAAGAACTCTAAACATATGCTGACTGAAGTGAATATTTTAACTTCTACGCCAGGTTCTCCTGCAGTAATTTTAACAGGCTGGAGCTGTGCCAGGTACATCCATGAAGATGAAGGGTACATTAAATAAGTAATCTCTCTGCAATGGTTCTTATATATTCTTATATACTGTAGGTTCCTTTGACCAACAATGGTCCTTGATGGAGTAAAATAGTTCCGCAGTTCTTTACAATACTACAGTACTGTATATTATCCAGACATATTCCCATATCATGGTGGACGGTGTAACTACTAACTGTGTATTTGTGTGCTATTGAAGATGCTGGGAGACCAGAACACATGAATGGATCTGGTGGATTCTGAGAGTTCCTGTTCTGCTCTTCATTATAGTGAGTGACACTTCATTAAAGAGTGGGCAGTCAGTAACATTGTAATCCTTAAAATTATATTATTTTAACATGGTTAGTTTTGTATTGGTTAGCATGTATTAGCCATTCGGCCAACATGAGCAAATGTATCTTACTGACTGACAGACTGACTGACTGACTGACTGACTGACTGACCTTGTTAAAAAGATCATGCCCTACATTCTAATCTAGACCATGTAAACAGTAGCATTGCTCTGAACAGTAGGTGGCAGTAATGCGCCCATAGTGTTCGATCTCAAACTCCATGAAACTCTGCAGAAGAATGCAGTAATATTTCAGCAAACTGAGATCATGCAATATGCCCCACAAAGAACAGAGTATAGACCATATTAACATTGATCCAACACCACGCACAATATCTAAAACAAATCTGTGTATTATTAAGTTTAATGTGTGTGTGTGTAAGGGACAGTGGCGCGCACACAAATGACAGTTTATTTTGACGTGATCATGACCACATTTTGTTGATATATTATGGCCCATGGATTAAACTAAACCAAAACCAAACCAGGTACAGGTTTTGCTCTGCATTTAACAAAACATGTCTTAGGTAGATTTAGAAGCTTATGTAGACATGAAAATGACTAGGCTACAGACAGTGCAGTAAGAGCTATAACAGCATGTAGCAGTGTTAATGTTGGCAATTTTGGCTTAATCTTTAGACGAAAATGCTTAATAGTTTTAGTCACATTTTAGTAATTTTCATTCTAAATAGTTTTAGTATATTTTAGTCGACGAAAATAGAAAAGCGTTTTTGTCAAAGAAAAGTCATTACATTTTAGTCAACTTTTAGTCCAAATGTTTTCTCTCTTTAAACAAATACAAAAGTATAATACCGGTATGGCCTGTTGCATGCAGATGATATGGTAGCATAGTCGACAGTCAAGCTATAACCCTTTATTCAGCCTGGTAGGCCAATTTGTTTGTTATTTTGTCCCTTAAAATTCATTCATTCATTTGAACCTGGAAGGCAACTAAGGTAAAGTAAGGAATCCAGATTAGCGATGTAGACTATTTGTTTACTTTTTAAGACCAGTGTGCATATGGAATCGATCTGGTTTTCTGTCAATCTGTCCTACCTTGTCAGATTTTTATACCATACTGTAGAGCAAAAATTATCGTTGTCTGTTGATCTGTCACTGCAGTAATGTGAACGCGATAGTGACAAGACCGTCTCGCCACACCACACATAAAACTGGACAGGCAATGGTCAACGCCTTCCTATGCAAAGCTGTGCGTGCATTGTATGTAGGCCTGTCCCCATTGTGTTTACACAATGAATGGGTATATTGCACACTATATATTTGGGTATATTCAAACCCAAACTGGTATTGGCCTCAATTGGCTCTATAAAACGCGGCCGGCTGAACTAGGCTTGCCTAGTTTTTACTTGTTTTTAAACATTATCAAACTACATTGTTGTAATGTGGTAATACAAAAACTATCAAATTAACACTGAGAGAAGAGACAATAGACTATAGTTTAATGTTGTTCACTTACCTACCATTTCATTGCTGTTTTACAGGTGAACTTGTTATTTTTCCTTTGCATTATACAAATACTGGTGGCCAAACTGAGGACACAAGACATGCCTGGAAATGAGTTTAACCACTATAGGTCAGTGATCCAAACGTGCTGCTTTTGTTTTTGTCATGTACTGTACTTGATCTTATTCATACACATTACCATACTGTATTTAGCCTAATTTATATGTGCTTGTGTGTATTTCTCTGCTTTCTATTGAACAGAAAGCTTGCCAAGTCATCATTTCTCCTGGTGTCACTCTTTGGATTACACTACATCTTGTTTGCGTTCCTACCGCATAACGTCAACAACCCTGCCAATGGAATATGGAACTTGATAGAGCTAGCCTTTGCCTCCACTCAGGTACAGTATATCACCATTCAAACATTAAAGCAGCACCAAGTTGTTCATTTCTTTTAGCCACTATCATATTCAATTGAGTACTTTTTTAAGTACATTTATAGTTTGGTAGGATTCCGGGTTATGAATTGTGAATGTATTACTGATTCTAATTCCCATGATGAGTTAAATCAATGGAAAATTTGATAACATAATAACAATAATAATAATAATAATAATAATAATAGACCAAATATTATTATTATTATTGTTTCCCATGAAGCAAAGCTTTTCACCACAAATAACATTTGTGGATGTTACATAATGTCATAAACCATGGTAAATTGGTTGCCTTTCAACATTAATAATGCCTTTCAATGTTAATTAAAGTTTGTGTACCATATTCAACTATGTTTCCATGTTTGGCACTATGAAAATATCAGGAGACTCTAATATTCTGTATTTCATGTTTGCAGGGCTTTGTTGTGGCACTTTTGTATTGCTTTCTAAATGGAGAGGTAAGGTTATCAGAAAACAGAATGTCTAACAAACTGTAACTGAAGAACATAATTACAGAAAACACCATTCAGTTCCAACAAAATGTTGATATACTGCATGTTTTCTATTAATGCCAATATTCATTCCTCTGTAGTACCTTCTACCCTCTCAAGTGACCTTGTATGTGATTCCATCCAGGTTCAGAATGAGCTGTCGAGAAGGTGGAGGAGATGGAGGCTAAAGCAACGTGTGCAGGGTCCGCCCAGGAGACAGTGTGGCTCCCTAAGCCACAGTGGAGGTGCCCTGACCAATGCCTCCCTGCTCAACAGGGGCCCGGCCAGAGGTTCCTTTAGTCTGGTGTGACACAATGCTAACACATGTGCACGCACGCACGCAATAACTGCTACTTGTTGTGAGGACATTCCATTTGCTTGTTTTACTAGACGTGTGAGAGCATCTGAGATAAACCCCACCCAGTAGCTAAGAATGTTATGCATGATAATCCACATACACGTACAAGCACAATTATACATGCACATGTGCATGTTCACACACACATACTAATTATAGTGATGTGTTGACAAACCATCTGCTTCTATAAAATATAACGGGTAATCTCTTTGTTATTTATTGCGTGTGAAAAGTTAATATTGCATATTAACTATGTTGTTGCTTGAATTGCTGCAGTCTTTTCAGGTTCACAAAGATAAATGTGTCAACAGTAATAAACATTGTGCCAGTCATACGTGTGAAATGTGTGAAATGACACGGTCAGGAGGAAGTCACTACACATCTAAAGTCTAGTTTAAAACACAGTTATGTTAGTATGTTAACCTAAATGTACAAAACAATTCAAGTGTTAGTCTAGTGGAAGACGACGTGCAAAAATATTTGTATCAGAGTATATGTCATAAAAAAACTAAAACTTAATCAAGACAGTGTTTAGGACATATACACATTATTAGGTTATGACTTTATATAAACTACATAAGAACACTATTAAAAAGCTGTCAAGTCCAAAACATTAAGATCCATTAAAAGATGCCTTTGTACTAAAAAAATATTGAAATCTACAGCATTATCTTAAACAGAAGTATGCACACTCACTTTTCCAGCCATGAAACAGATTGACAAAACAAATACAATCACTACCTAGTCCTCCAGAGGGCGCTGTTGATTTTACTAACGAGACTGAAATGACTGCACTGCGTCTTGATTCAGAAACCCAGCCAGTCTTAAAGTCAATTAGATGTAGAGACAGAGATGACTGGTCCCATTATAACCGGGGTATCATGAACTACTGTGGCGTATGTTCATTCATTATAAGAGCCAGATCTCCTGTGCAAAAATTACAAGTCAAAAGAAGACATGGAGTTCAGACAACAGAATGTTTAATCATTGCAGTATTACAGATAGCACCTGTACAATATTTACATTTACACACAGGCACACATGAACACACACACACACACATACATACAGTACACACACATACAGGCAGATGAGGCACACAGTGAGCACAGAGTACAATGCATCAAACATGTTGATGTTCAGAGCCATGGGCAGCACAAGAAGAGTTTGTAGGGGGGGACATTTCTCTATTTTTACAGCCAAAACTGGTTACAGATGGGGGCAGATTATAGAACTAACTTGGTTCTGTCATGGTCAGGGCATTGATTGGTATGTACTTTAGGGCCCGCACTGCTGCCACAACATAGCGTAAACATGCATTCCCCTGAGGTTGTAGGTTTGGATTGATTCAGGGGAATTCTATGAGCAACTCTAGATGTACTGTATGTAAGAAATAAGCTTTTATCTTAGTGAGTGGCTAGCTATGCCGGTCTCTAAAAGAAGAGGCTGTGATTGGTCAATGAAGAAAAAGCTTATCTTATTAATCAAAATGCACCATGGCTCTAAAAAAAACTGTAAATTGAACACACAAGGAAATCAATAATCACACGTCCATTCACATAAAAAAATTATATTAGTTAATGTAAAGGAATTGAGTTCATATACTGTATTATTTGCACAGCTGATGGCAGTTGTTTTGATTGCTTATTATAATTCTTAATTGTTAAGACTGAAACCTATCTAATTATAAATAGGGATGTTGAACTAAAGTAGATTGCCTAGGCTGTTTGCCACAAATCATCTTTCTGTGGATGAATGCAGCCTCATCTGGCATGGATGCCACAATCTAGACATGTGTCCCATATAATAAAGAACACTGTCAATACCAGGGACGCCCTCTTTTATTGTGAAAGAGCTCTAACAATGTGATTACACTGATGGACGGCTGCGACCAATATCCTCACTATACTGCATTATTTATATGTATTATTTATGCATAGTATATGTGGGAGATGCAAAAGCACCTGTTTTTGTTATTATCCATTAGTTTTGTGTTGATTCAGTATGAAGCCTTACATTATTTTAAGCTCATGCATGTTGTACTTGTTACTTCACATGTAGCCTATAACCTGTATTAATCACAGTTTCTCACTTTGTAAAATATGTTATCTTAGTATTGACATGAAATTATTTGAATGGGAACATCATATTTCTAAGAATTATCTTTACATTTAACCTTTTATTAACATTAACATTTAGCATTAGGAATATTTGTGAATATGGGCTTACTTTATGTGTCTACCACAGAATGCAGCTAAAAACACAATGGGTGTGCAGCAGTGATTCTCAAACATCTGTTTTACAGGAGTAGTAGTTATTCATATTTTATGACACTGCCTAACTAATTTGCACGTGTTTGGAAATTGTATGCTATTTCAACAAGTTGCTAAACTAAATGGCAGATATAAAGTATATTAATTCAATCAGACTTGGCACTTAAAACAGCAATTTCAATGTTAACTGGGTCCACAGAAAAATCTATACTAGAAATGGTCCATAATGTCAAATCATAAACTACAGTGATATACACTATGGCATTGTGCATAGTGGTTTTACATTTACAAGAAAAGCAAACAAGGCAGGTTGCGATGGCTTTATGTTCACTTGGAAATGTGTTTATTGTTTGCCTGATTCCCAGAGCAGGCTAAGTTATACTAGTTTAACTTAACATGCTAATGACGTACAGTAGTTAATAGTGAACATCTTGGAACACAGTCTGTCTCTTTATAAAGATGGTAGTAAATTGGGACGTCATTAACGCTGCAGTTTGATTGGCTGAGGGGTCAATCACAGATTTAGTTATGCAGCGGAGATTAGAATGTAGGCCAGTGCAGCTTACTCACTGATAAAGGAGAACATTCAGATGCCATGTGCACATTTTAACATAGAACTGTGTGGTACAGAAACACCCTCAATAAATGAAACTGTCATTGCAAACCACAATGCACATATTTCAGCTAAAATGGCATGAAAACTTTTATTTTCTCATTGGAAATACCTGCTGCTTCACCCATGAATCTCTCAAGGCTTGCATGAGCACTGAACTACTACAGTTGATTTGAGGCTAGATTGAAGCTGGATTTGCGCTTCTTCTAATTCTGTTATACATTACACACATTATACATTCCAACCCAATTGATATTTTCAGTCTGATTGTCTTGTGTGATTTGGCCCTTGACATCAACCAGGCAGCAGACCATCACAGCCTCATTGCCATACTGTAGCTGTAGTTGCCGTGGTGCATTGCCATGGCAATATTACCACAGTGTTTTCAGGCATTGTCAAGGACTTCTTCCTCCTTCTCCGTTGGCTCCTCTGGCCCCTCCCCTGCAATTAAGTTACCATGGTAACAATTCAATTATATATGGTCACCTTTGGGTATGTTTACACGCTGAGAGACAGCATACATCACATTCTAATCCAGGATAATATGATGACTGCTCTATCTGATATCTGGCCGTTGTTTGGCTAACTGCAGGATGAAGTTGTTATGTCGGGATTCAGTTATCTCTTGTTATTGCACAGACTTGTTCATTCTATGAACGAAAATAAATGAATGGTCAAACCATAATAAACAATAACTTGATTAGCTTACAGTAATGAATGTATGTGTAAAAAGCCCTCAATTGAAAACAAATTATAGATTAAGGGGTGAACGCGGGGATGCTGCAGCTACCACGACAGCAAAAAAATAGGTGGGTTTGCTAACCGTTGCATCTAGTTGGCTATGCGTGAAACACCATCAATCAGTGGCGATCACTTTTGCTTTCTTTTTAGTTATTTAGCTAGCATATGAAAGTGGACCAAGCACTTGGGACTGAAAAGCAACTTGCTGCAACTGCCTCTGTCATCTTTGTAGTGCCGGGAAGTCTGGAACTATATACAATGTACAGTACAACAGACAATACATTGATTGTTTTATATACCTTAACACGAGATGAGACACAAAATAGTGCTGTACTAGTGCATTAAATGTGTTGTCCATTTCTTGTTCAGGTGGGAAGCATGATGTCACTGAAGTAGTTCAACTCAGTTGAACTTTTGCATGGCATGGCTCAGCATTTTAGAGGCGTGGCCAACTTGCTTCTGCTGCCACGGCAAGCGTTATTGGATTTTCCACCAGGGCACCAAATGCGGTTGCCGTGTATTATGTGGACACCACTTTCTAGCTAAAGTGATTAACTTACAGTAATGGCATTATTACCAGTATGTATTAACATTTCAACCTAATTAGTCTCAGTGTGGGCTTTAGGTATAGCAATATATTGTAAACAATGCAATGCATACCATTCCAGTTCAGCTGATTGATGGGGGCATGTTCGGGTGAATTGTCAACACTCTGTAATTGGTCAGTGGCCTGTCCATCAGCATCTGGTTGAATGTCAGCGTTGAGGTTAGGCTCCGCCTCTTCCTGTTTGTCTGCAGATGTCTCTTGCTCCTTTTTGGCTAGCTCTGGATACACACAAATAATCATTTAATCTCATCACCAATCATTACCCCCATGCTAAAGCATGACCTAAGAAGTGTGTGTGTGCGTATGCAGTGTATATATACCGTGAACAGACAGTTCCTTCCAGCGCTCCTTGTTACTGCTAATGACATCACAGAGGAGTCGTTTCAGAGCCGGCAAGTCAATGCCTGTCAGTGAATAGTCCATCTGTCCATCATCACCGTTTCCATGACGACCACTATGTCTCTGGACCGCCTCCACAGTGACGGAACCACTTCCTGTCAAACTGCAGGAAACAGCATAATAGCAGAGGAATTAGTAGTACTAAAGGCCGCTGCATACTACCAAATACATGGCCGAGCGCTCGGGCTGTTCCAAGCATACTTCAAGTTCACGTGGGTGCGTCGGCTATTTCTGTATACAAAAACAATGCTTTGAAATTAGCGATATTTATAACCACGAGTTTTATGTGCACACATAGTTTCCAGTGAACAATATTGGTGTAACTAAGATATTCTCTGGAAAGAAATTGTTTTTATAAGCCTAGAACACAGATTTGTGAGCTTAGTAGGACATGCATTGACGGCTGTAGTGGGCTTCAGCCAGTCGCACATGCGCAGTCCGCGTGGACTGTGTGCGTGACGTAAATATCGTCATGCATAGTGGACTGTACGCATTCCATGGATGCACAAAGTATGCCTGGTCCTTAACAGTAGTACTAGTAATACAAGTATGAGTGTAGTATGAGTAGAGTACTAGGATAACTATTTCTAGCTCATTGTGTTTGTATTAGCCATAGGGTGTTTATTGTTGATATTAAGGAGTAGTACTAGCATTAGTAATAAGCACCCAGATGTTTGGAGGCCTGCCTCTCTGGCTCTCCTCTCCTCTTCTATCAGAGGACCCATCACCTTCTCTGTGGTCTCGACCAGCACAGTGAACGTTGGCTCCACTATGAAGTCTATGAAACCTACACACAGGTTCAGATAACACAGGACATATGGATGAGTGTCCAGCAACAATGTTGTTATATGCAGCGCATCACGGCAGAAAGCCGTGCATGCACTCGATTTCATTATGGGCTGTACATTTAGTAAAGAGCTAATCATGTATTTGCTGTTGCTGCTGAAATTACACTTTCAGTTAAGGTCCGACAACTTTACATCCTACGAACCTTCTATCAACATTACTGTTATGAGAACATCCCGGTATTAAACCGGTCATGATTGGCTGACGGTCATCTTCACACATTGTGGTTGGATGATGGCAGTACTTACCTATCTGTGACTGGGCAATCATGGTGGCCTTGCGGTCACATAGCGGAGAGAAAGGGAGGCCTAGCTCCACCTCCTTGTCTCCCTGGAAACAAGACAATCACCATGGTAACACTGGCAGCGAGCTGGTAAGGAGATATGAGGAGTATGAGTATGTGTGTGTGTACCTGTCTGAAGAACTCCTCCATCAGGCTGTGTGTCCAGCGATAGTGTAATGGCCAGGCTTTGGCAGGGTGGCTGATGTCTGCAGCATGGAGCAGTAGGGACAACACCTGCACTTTGTCTACACTGGGAGGCATAGGGACACACACACACCCTGTTATATTATGGCTGGGAGACATAGACACACACACACACCCTGTTATATTATGGCTGGGAGACATAGGGACACACACACACCCTGTTATATTATGGCTGGGAGACATAGAGACACACACACACCATACATTGTGATATGATTCATACTGCCATACATAGCAATACCATACAGTTTACAGAAAGTTTACATTTAATGAAAGTTACATTAAATGTGTTTCATTAATAATGTATCTATGATTGAGTTCTATCCTTCATTTACATATACATATACATATATGTATACACATTTACATGTATATATCTATTACAGTACCTGTCTCTTGTTCTGTGGATTGTCTTTTAGTTTAATTAGAATTGGTTTTAGAAGTGTTTTGGTACTGTACTAGATGCTTGAAAATCGATACAATCAATAGAAACACAAATTACGATACTCAGCTGTATTGATTTTTTTGCACAGCCATTATCAAATATGATAATGCAAAATGTACCATAGTACTTAAAGTAGAAATAAAGTAACTAAGGCGTTCCATTTGGAGATGTGGTGTCTCATTGCAACAGAGTAGGGGTATACTGACCTGTGGTTCTGTGTGAGATGGTTCCGGATGGTTTTAATCTGCTGGAAGTGACAAGACATATCTGTGCACATCACCATCTCTATGACCAGACAGCGCAGGTCCCTGAACACACACACATATAAAAAAAAATCAACCTTTCAGCAACCTAGGCCAGCCAAGGCCCCCATATAGTATAGCTTCTGGCCGGGGCCCCCCTTTTGCGAGTTGTTTAAAAAACTCTTTCCCATTTCCTTACTTTAAAAGGTAATGTTATAATTCAAATATTTGATCATTCCACTGGATTCAACATTACTGTTGTATTTTCTTAAGTTACATATGGAATCTTTCAGTTCAGTTCAACAACATGAGCACATACAGTTACCAGATCAACACTGACAATATGTGATTAATGATAGTTTTCCTGGCAGGCAATTAGAAAGGGGCATGGTTAATAATATATGGTGTATATTTTTCTGAATTCTGTTTTATAATAAATACTTATCTAGAATAATTTTAACTTTTTCTCTCTCTCATAATCCATCTAATTTGATGAGGCCCTCTTGGCGACCCCACTTTGAAAACCACTGACCTATGCACCAACATCACAACATAAATAAATGGCTGTTATAAAGGTTATTGTGATGTGTGTGGCAACTTGTTATACTTTTCACACGTCAACTTGTCAACTTTCAGCTTTAAATATGTACTCAAAAATATTTCCTAGAGAGAGAGAGAGAGAGAGAGAGTGTGTGTGTGTGTGTGTGTGTGTGTGTGAGTGTGAGTGTGCGTGTATGACTTGTGCATGTAAGATGTGGGTGTGTGTGTGTGTGTGTGTATGATGTGTGCGTGTGCTTGTGTACCGCCAGTCATCTTTATTCAGGTTGGTTAAAATGTTCATCTCCTCTTCTGCCATGAGCTTGTAGGCAGCGCTAACATGGTGGTTCTCCAGAACTGACCTATCATTATACAGAATGGCCACCTCTGACCTGACAGAATGAATAGATAAATAAAGAAATAAGATACAATAAAATGAACACATCTCCTGTGCCAGCATTCTGACAGAAACACATTTGTGGTCAGGGATTATCTGAGCAACCACTTCATAAACAAGGAGCCATCATATTGCATACTGATTGATACATTGATTTCTTCTGTATGTCATAAATATGTCAGAACACGCCAGTGGCGCAGAAAAAAAATGTTTAGGTGGGGGACAGGGGGGAAAACGGGACGAAAGTGTGAGGAAAATCTCAAGCCTGTACAACTATGCATTAGTTATTTCGCGTAATTCATTCTTGTTAATGCTAAAAACGTAATAATGGGAAAACACAAATATGACGCCAAAGTGAAATTGGTCCCACCCGGGACTTGAACCCCGCTACCCCGCGCAAAAGGGAAACATGCTACAAGGTTTGTCACCAGACAATATTACAGAAAGCACCATCACATCCTTCAAGTATTGGAGAGTGAGATTTATGTAATTTATGGCTGCAGCACAGCTGTCCTGACATTGTTACACATGGTAATGTCATAGACTAGGCTCTACACTGGTCAACATGCCTACCGCCAACATGCAACACACACCATTATATATCTCCCTATTAAAAAAAGAAGCAAGCTGCTCTGAAATATGCCACTTCCAAGAATGGTCAAACTACAATCCTGTGTTATGCGCAGGGGAATTGTCAAACTTTTAGTGGAAATGCACCTTTTAGGTTACACGTGGTTTAACATCCACAAAGCTTAAGAGGGTGCATTGTGTTTTTGTGCTTTTCTGAAGCCAAAAAAGCAAGAGGGGATACTAACATAAACACACACAAGAACAGGACATCAAAGGGAAAGTCTCTGATGATCCAAGACGGAAATTTCCTGTTTACATATGTCTTCAAATGTCTAAAGCAGGGTTCCAAATTCTGGTCCTAGAGGACCGCTGCCCTGCATGTTTTAGAGGTCTCCCTGCTCCAACACACCTGATTCAAATGAATGGGTCACTTAACAAGCTATTCATGTGAATCAGCTGTGTTGGAGCAGGGCATGCCTATAGACACAATTTTGTTCCCTACGAAACCGGGGGGGATGTATCCCCCGTGCGCCCCACCCCCTCTCTACTGCTTCCCTGGAACACACACCTACGTGAGGTGCCACTTGCCGAGAAGCATCATCCTATTACAGACAGGCTGAGCATCATCTAGAGGCTAGCCGTGAATATGTGGGAGCAGCACATTGCGTAAGAATGTTCAAAGATCTCATCTACTGGCCCATCTCTCATATAGTTGCTCATCTCTATACGGTATGCTACTTTCACAACATAACGTACAGTGAAACATGCATTCCAATGGGCATGGGCAATAAAACAATACTGATATGTGCTGCGATAGACTCTTCATCAATAGCAACATGGAGAATGCTCAATATATTGTTTGACGCTCCCTGGCTCATAAACAACCTATCATATCCCTTGACAATGGAGCATGGAGTGAGTGAGCAAATAAGAGCAGAAGGAGGGGAAATTGTTGATAAGAAGAATAGGTCAGTATATATCCTACATATCCTATATACATCCTTACCAGATGCCCGTACCACCTCAACTGGCTCCTTTCGACGCGAAGGAGTAGCGGCTCTACTCCGAGTTCCT
>JAODTR010012752.1:0-27879 GCA_025399935.1 Amblyopsis rosae | reverse complement strand
CAACATATTCCATTTTCTTTCCCACACGAAATGCAGATATGTCCCAAAAGAATCACTCGAGTGTCTCTGCGATGCACAATTCGCTTCCCAGACTAAGTACAGCACTTTACTAAACTGTAGTAAAGTGCTGTAAAGTGCTGTAATGCGTAACGTCTGAGTGTCGTAAATACATACACTCCCAAAGGCTACAACCACAACCGGCTAATATGGGGCTGGGGGAAATTTGTGCTTAGATAGCGCACACGCTCTAGATCAGACGTCATATTCAATGGGCTAGCTAACCTCATGGAAAAAAAAATGTAAACAGTGCGGTTTGCGGTACCGGCGGTTGCTTTCCACGGCGTGCGGTTGGGTTAGCAACACCACGGTATTCCAATTTTGCGGTTATCGCGGCAGCCCTAGCTGTGAGTGTCGCTAACATTCTCTCAACAGTGTAATATACACACTCACACTAATACACGTATGGTGTCTATACACTATACTATGTCTATGGACTACAATATACCATATACAAGAGGAGTGTAAAAGTATTCAGTACCGCTTCAACCTCTTGGGGTTCCTGGCAGGTAAAAGGAATGCGCACATAGAAAAATATACAGGGATATCATTTTTTTTACATATCTCATGGTTGCTAAACCTTCCTTAAAAATAATCCATATGTCAAAAAGATATATGAAGAAAGTCATGAAATAAGGTCTGATACTTACACCTCCATCTCTGTCTGGCGACCCCCTGAAAGAAAGAAAACCATTTGTGTCTGAAATTTCCCTTGTGGTTTAAACCAAGTTTAAAAAAAACAAAGAAAACAAAACAAAGAAAACTAGTTTGGTTCCCCTCTTGAATGCCCTTCTAACACCATCCCCACACACACGCGTACACAAGCTCACACTATGCTCTACCCCTCCCTATAGAACACATTTGAGGAGTGTACCTTTAATTTAGTTGGAACAAATCACATATTTTGACCAAATCGTATGGTTAAGTTTATGCACATACTGTATACTGATTTTCGCATATCAACCCATTTCTTCTTTTAGTGGTTTCGGTTATTTTTAGCTTATTGGCTGGTACACTAGCAACCAAGGACTTACGTGGAGTCATTATCCTTCTCTTTCTTCCGTATCCCGAAGGCCTTCCTGGTACGCTTTTTCAATCCTGGGGGAAAAAAAAAAAGGAAAAGAAAAAAGATATGCGAGGTTGTTCGTTTGGTGGAAATGGACAGTTTGAGGTCATCCGAAAGAGGGATCTATCAGCCATTGGCTTAAAGGTGAGGCTTTCTTGTATTATTGAGTGACTAGTCACATCATGAAGGCAAACAGAATGTTTCATATCTACTGTAAAAGTGTGCTCATGGTCAACACAGATGGACATGGGCCTTTTCAAACCTCAAGGCTCTATACATTCTAGAAATGAGTATAAATAGTAATTAATAGAAACAATCAACAGAAATAACCTAAACCTTGATGCACCAACAAATCGACCATTAAAACGTTTTTTTCTGGTAGTGGTGATAATGTAGTATAGGGCGGAAAAATCTATTATCAAAGCTTTATTATTTCCCATGATCAATCCAAGCCATAGCTGGAAAAGCTGTATAACCTAGTAATTAGTCATAACACAAGATTTCTCACTTATTCTGACACTAAAGTTAACATTTGGACATTTACTTAGAACACACTACTTATAAAAAGTTAGTCTTATAAAAATGAAAAAACTAAGATGGACAGTAGCTGTGAAACTTTTAGATCTCATCGAGTAAGTATCCAAAAGAGTCATATAATTTAATATGATAACATTAACAATGCCATCCATCATATAGTTCATACACATTCCTTTATCAATAAAAGGTATGACTTACTTACTTACGTTTTAGGGAACACAAATACATTTTAAGAAAAAAGCCTTGTTCCTCTTGAAAGTGATAAATAGGCACATATGGAAATATAATTTAGCTCAGAGCTAAAACCTTTTGCTAGAATATCACATTTCTTAGGCAAAGTTAATTGCTCCCTGCTCTCCTTTTCTCTATTACCACAGGTAGAAGACTGCTATAGTAACTGATAAAGACAAAAGGACTAGAAAAGGAGACTTCTATTATCCTTACCCTTGCAAATGAAAGCCCAGTTATCCTTCTCCATTCGCTCTCTGAGTATTACCCCCTTTTCTCACTCTTCCTCATCTTTACCTGGCGGGCGACTCATCTCACAAGCAGTCGCTTTGCTAGGCGCAGCATGAACACACACAGCCCTCTAACGGGAACATGAGCTGCGTTTTCCTCAACTCAAGTCTGGCTGAACTCAACACCAGTGGCTCCAGCCATCAATTACAAAATAACATTGTCACACAAAGTGGCCGTGTGTGTGTGTGTGTATTAGTAAACATTAAGAAGAATGCAACTACAGCTAGCAATTATTAAAAGGAACAGGTTTAATATCAACAACTAACCGTTCCATGAATATTATCAGAAAGCCACTGACTGCAACACAATGTTTATGTAATTTTAACGCACCAGTGTACAGTATGAACACTGAACCAAAAAAATTATCCTGCTTCTGCCCGGCCACATGCTTTCTGTGCCGTGAGAAGTCTTGCATCTGCGTGTCCAGAGCCCAAATAGCAGGGAAACAAGGAAAAATCAATCCACAGGCGTGGTGGGGCTATCGGACATTTCACCCACTGATGCCCTTTCATTGATCTGGTCTCCTCTGAATCTGGCCACAGCTCATATGCTGTAAGTCCAAGACTGCAGCAGAAAAGTAGACACCCAAACACAATAGCTTGGCCTTGATCCCAATAGGCCTGTTACGATAACGTTATATTTGTTATATATATAGTCCCAGAAATAATGGTGAAAAACTATATTATTGTAATTTTAAGGGCAGATAAGAAAAGACAAGGGTGGAATGGCTTACTAAACAACGCCGAGAATTACCTCAACCATGTTCGCGGCGAACTTTAATCAAAATTTAAAATGTTCGACAATTCTGAACGCACCTGGTTTCCGCTATTGTCATGCGACATTAATTATTAGTTGTGACTGGTTAAACCAGGTTCATTGCTTGGCTAAGTAAACAAACCTTGAAGAGAATAAAACAAATTCTGTATTTTTGCATTTATTCTATTAAGCGCAGTTGACTGGAATTATGCAGTCTGAAAAATGATCTATGTTAAGTCCATATATAAATCGATATAGTAATTATCGTGACAGGCCTACACAGGAATGTAAATAATAGAAAGCAATGTCTTCTCCATTTAGCCAACTGTTACATTGTCCCGGTTCCCATTAGGGGTTTGATCATCCACACGTTTTTGACATGAATTTGAATTTTGAGGTACTGTAAAAATGTCTATATATAAAATGGGTGTTACTGTTCACACAGATATGTGTACGTGGATTACATGACTGCAGATGCAAACATTTCTGACACAAAAACAAAGACTACACACACAAACACACACCCCTAACTCAACCCGTCAGTACAATTCCACATAACACAATACATGCTCATGCAATGCCCAGAGCAGGCCAATCAAATTCTGCGATGTTCAATTGAAAACACACGAAGGAGTATAACCAGGGGTTAATTAGCGGGCACAAAAATAACGGCTTAATGGCTTCCGTTGAGAGGGCTGCTAACGGAAATGCTAACGTGATTAGTGGTCTCGTTTAAAGATTATAGTAATGCAATTGTAGGGAAAACCACATGATCTGGAGCCAAAGAGAGTAGCATGCTGTCATTCTAAACACTGGAAATACCTTTCAGTCCAATTGTGAATTCAGTATTACATTTGTAAGTGTATATAGGTACACACTGTTTCAGTGTGTTGAATCTCTACATGCGGCACTCTACCAAGTGGTTCTCACACAGCATACCAACATAAGCACAATCACCTAATTATCCAACCACACACTGTTTTGGTCTTGTAATGCCAGCCACTGTATACCAGACTAGGCCAGTAAATAAATAAGAGACCTGCATTGCTGTAATGAGCAGAGTATAACCCAAATATTCAGAATTACATAACAGATGTGAACATTAAACTCAATCTTAACAAAGCTTTTAAACAAACTATTAGAAAGTCTACAATCTTGGTATTTGTTCCCTCAAGATAATGTGTCTAAACCTTGAAGTTACCCCCACCAATGTCTTTTTATTATGCAGAATAATAAAGAAAAAGTTTAATTGCAGAGAAAAGGCAGGCAGTGAGTGTAAAGAAAATAAATAAATAGTCTTTCCAGCGCGTACAGAAAAAAGCACCGTATAGTTCAATATATGACTGGGTGCCAAGTAAGTCTGGGAACTATACAGCAAGTCACAACACATTACAGACAGACAGACAGACAGACAGACAGACAGACAGACAGACAGACAGACAAATGAAGAAATACAGTACAAGCAGGCAAATGCACAAACAAGCAAACAAACAGACGAGTCATGAAGACACTTTGAGGACAGGTGAGTGAGACAGGCTGACAGGCATACAGGTAGACGTGATGGAAACAGTCAGGAAGGCAGACAGGCTATAGCTGCAGAGCTGTACTGTTGAGAATGACTCATCCAATCAGCGAAGGAGGTAAAATGAATGCAGAAGGAAACTTGCCAACCCTTAAGAGACATGCGTGTACCCTGAGGACTCTGGGTAATTATTTATCCAGGATGCGTTGACCACATTGACGTGCCTTTATCCAGTAACACTCCGCTTCATACTCGTCTGAAAACAACAGGCTAAATGGCAACCGACAAAAAACACCAAACAACTTAGAGCACAAACAAGACTAATTGATTAAGGCTAAATAATTCCACCTCCCACATATTAGTTATAGCGGTAATGACTTGATGATTTGCATATCTAAAAGGTTGCCTTATGTCCGTATTCGCACTAATACATTTTCCCGCATCCCAGAAAAATGTAGTCTCTCCATCTCTAAACCCAACTGGCCAGTTAAAGGCAGGCAGTCATTCACAAGAACGCTTGCCAAATTCGAGCTCAAATCAAAACAATATCCCTCCGCGGCGCCGCCCCACACACTGAAACACATTGTGAAGCAAAGCACTGTACTACAGCTTTGTTGATGTTAGCGGTGTTCGCCATTTTGTTCATGTTCCTATTTACGGCGCCAGGGCTGTGAGGAAGTATCAGACAATTTATTCAGCAGGCACAGAGAACGGCAAGCTAACGAAATGCGAGGAGATATTTTGACTACTGTAAATGCATATTATCTTACAACTAGCTTCCAATAGCTGACTGTACCTTTAAGTGTGTGCAACATTTAGACTTTCACTATACTGGTCCAGGTGGCTGCACTGAGTCATGAGATACTGTACAGTCACAATGCAACCAGAAAACACGTGCACACGCCCGTGCACACACACACACGCACACAGCATTACATTTGTCCTTTACAGAGTGGATGCACACACTGAATAGGGAGAGATTCTTCATCCACGTCCAAAAGGAAAAAAAAGTGGGTCAGTGCCAGAAGCCGCAGAGCAAACCAGCTGACGCCGGTTGCCGTGGCAACGTACAAGGATGTTTTCGGCAAACGTCAAGATGGTGGCTGTGTGTCCATCTGTGTCCACCGGTCAGCCTCTCTCTCTGCCTCCCTCCCTCCGGCTACAGAGGGCACCTGCCATTGGCTCACGCTCAAATGCTGTTCTGCAACCGCGTGTATGCGACAAACCTGCATTTTAATGCAACGCGTGCACGCGCACATGTACAGCTGGTATAACAACACACCGCAGAGAAATGCGCTTTATTTTCTCTGCAAAATGCTGATAATGTCATCATCTCTCATTGCATTTTCACGTCTGACGCCATGACGACAATAAAAGCCTTGTACGATGAGATGACCATGCGCACTATATGCACTGCATTAGGGGATGCCTGCCCACTGGTTCAATGTGTCAGTGGCTATGAATGCTACAGCATGTACACACACACACACACACACACGCACGCACGGTAGTCAACCATACTGTCACACAGCATGCATCATATGGCCCAAGCCTGGTGTGCATTTACATGTACTGTAGTGTGCACACACACACACATACACACATCTGTATGTATAGGCTAGCAGTTAAAAATGCCTGTCTTGTGCTGTGCACAATCCTGAATCCTGATATGTCTCACCATCACATCATCAGGCCAGCGGCCACAAAGGTGAGAGGCAGCCATCTTCAACCCCACACCCCTCCCCCCACCACTGCCCTTCTTTCATCCTCGCCGTTACGTAATGACGGGAGCCAGCGATGAATCTAGCAGCCGCTCGCCTCAATGTCATTAGTCCAGAAAGATGGAATTGAAAAGCAAGAAACATTTTGGCATTTATAAAGCGGAAGCTACCTGGCATCTTTACTTAGCGGGGGAGAGAAATGTTGGAAATGTTTTGAGCTTGAACAGCAGAAATACATCTTGTACCCTAACTGAGGATCAGCGTACAAAGAGTAAACACAGTGGCCATCTTTAGTGTGTGTTGCGTGCTCGCCAAACAAACTGTCTGCTATTGTACTGTAGCTTCTGAGGTCCCTGGTAATGGTCTGCTCTGATGGGAACAGGAGATTAACCTGTTCATATGCATATCAGATCCTATTATGAGCGATAGTGTGCCAGCCAGTACACACACAAACACATGTATGTGCACTTTCACCAGCAGATTAAATATACCATAGGGCAGGCTAATATATAGTATGTAATACAATGTAATCGGACACAAGCAGTGCTACTGCACAGATTGTAACATACACCATTTAAACGGACACCAACGCTGACTAGGACTAACTGTCTGGTTGTTTTTGCATCCTCTGTATTATAAGTTGTATTCTATGTTTCCAGATATATTCAATAGAGAATGTCGCGAGTCAAGAATGTTAAGAACAATGTCAAGTAAAAATAATAATAATACAAAAAATATATATAATAATAACAACAACAACATCATCATCTAATATATATATATATATAAAATAAGGAAAACTATTTTTGAGCCCCATAAAAGCAATATTAGACAAATAAATCTTCAAATCTGTGTCCCAATTCCTATTCTACTCGGGCATGAGCCATCTGATTCCCCTATTAACATTCCAAGCCTTTACGATATGTGGGCTCTAGACAGAGACAGAATTACAAATGTAGTTCAACCTGACTATCACCATCACATATTGATCCAAAGCCTGGCCCTGTATAGTTTTCTTTGGCAGACCTCTAAATACACCTTGCATTAAAACAGACACAAGGTGAAGACATTGTGCTTAACATGCAGTATGATTTCTAGGATAGAGATAGAGGTTATAATATGGAAAACCTGTTTGCGTTAGCGTTCGCACAGCCAATCAGCGTTGGTGAGATGACGTTGATATCAAGCGTGTTTCCAAATGGTGGTAGAGCTAGATGAGGTGATCAAAACAATCGTAGCAACACCGATTGGTTCATCGCTGTCTAATAGTTTCAAAATGAACCCGAGGTCAATGCCAAGAAGGAGGAAACGACTGCACAATGTCCCTCTGGAGCGTGGCCTGGTTACACCAGGCTAATGGATCAGCTCTCTAGATAGAGAACTGATTTGACTGGGACAGTCAAATCAGTTTAAGGCATCCTTTCATTATTAAGCTGTAAATATGAAATAAACATATATTCCACACCCACACACACACTGCAGGCAAGTTGTTATGACTATGGAATGAGTCAACTTTTGATATGTTCTTGTTTTATACTTAGACTGGCAAATACCAACCAATATACTATAGCTATTATGTATAAAGGTGACATCAAGCTAATGTTCCAACAAAAGGGGAAGTGTAGTATATTCTACTGTATCCTTTTGTGTTGTTTCCAAACACAAAATATTAATGCAGAAAGATAAATAATGAAATGCACACATTAAAACATGTAGGAGCTGAGCTGTTAAATGCTCCTACAAGGAAACATATGTTTTGTATTAATTAAATACAGTTAAGACAAGGCCAAAGAAGAGCTAAGTCAAAATGAACTATAAATAAACTATAAATACAAACAATAAGAAGGCTAATATAACGTTATACAGTACCATAACATTGTAGCTAGGGATGCACATCAGCAAATACATTGGTTATTGGCATCAGCTGTGTGCAAATTTATTTTTTTATTAAACATTATATCAACCCAGAATTTCACAATCAGTGCATCCCTATATAGGTAGCCTGACTTGTTTCATTCACTTGCTCTGTCCAACCCATAAACAGTCCATCAGTCCAACCCATAAACAGGAAAAGGAAGACTCCCTGTCGAGATAAACAACTGCAACCTCAAATGAATCTCAACAGATTAATTCCAAAACACTTAACCCCTCGAACTGAAAGTGAGCTGAGAGAAATAGTCGGGCGGAGCCAGGTTATCCATCCTCTGCATTATGTTAAATATCAAGAAACTCAAATTCATTAGGCAAATACAAGTCCAAGTGCATGTAGGACATGTTTGCTTTGGATGCTGATCTGAACCTACATTCACAATGTGTTCAAAGCTGGTCACTGTTAGTACAGTACAGTATGTATGCTGCATTTGTAGAGTAACCTCATTGTTTTACCTACTTTTTGGAATAAAACTAGTGAAAACCAAAATACAATAGTAAACTCTACAACAATAGAAGTGAAATGCAGATTGAAACAACCACAAACAAGGGGTTAAATCATGGAGAACATCTGAGAGAGGGCTGAATATTGAGGAAGGAAAGCTGAATAGGTAGGGAAGTTGATTAAATGTTTAACAAACATCCAGTACTATAAAGCTGCTGTAGGTACAGTACGAATTCAGAGTTGTTGTTGCAAGTCAAATGCTCTGTGTGAATAACTGCTCTGGTTGTTTATTTTTAATTTAGCAACCAGAGCAGATATTCACACAGAGAATTTGACTTGCTGATAGCTGACGTATGGCATTTCTAACCATTTTCATTAAATGTATATATCTAATATCCTACATGCCGGTCCTTTAAGAGTTCCCCTTATATCCTAATATCTTTTATGGGGCCTATATGCCAAATCATTTTTGTCAATGCCAATGTGACGAGCAAAAAATTGATCATCTGGCTTCCTACATTGGTGTGACACTGGATATGAATGATTGATCATCGATGGGGTTACATTTTGACAGAATGCAGACATAATGTTAAAGTAGAAATTAACACCGCCTAACAAAAAGCTACAAAGAGGTGTACTGTAGGTCATACATCACAACTTATCCCCCCAAAAAACCAAGAAGAAAGCATTTTTGTCCTACTGTACACATGCACACACTGATTTCCACAGTGTGCATGTGTAGCACTTTAGCTCCATCAACACTACTAAACGCAATTAATAAATTGCCCCCCCTTCCACTGCTGTTTTAGTGAGGCAGAGCAGGTCAATACGCTTCACAGCATATGGCAAAGTCGCTATTGGATAAAAGCATCTGATAAATTACCTAACTGTTAAATGTAATTGTATTTAATTTGGCAAAATGCAAATGTTACTTAACTGGGAACAACAACAACAACTAAATAAATCTGTGAAGGGTTTTTCAACTGATGTGTGTATTGTGGCAACCTGGTTGAATCCTCGCCCCTGTGAAATCACACCCTGAAAGAGGCGTGGAGGAACCCCAGGTGTGGCTTGTTGGCTATTCAATCACAGAATATAGGCCAGCGACCAGACGATCAGGACAGAGCAAATGTGGAGTGACCCTGGACCGGCAACAACCCCTCAGATTACGAACGAACCGACTGGTAGCCCCCGGATTATATATAAACACTGGCAACAAAACCTGTTAAACGTGCCTCTCTGCCTTGGGTTTTCTTCCCTGCCCTACAAGGTTCTCCAAGTATTTTCAATACACTCACTTTTAGCAAGATGGCATCCAAAAGGAAAAAACTAAAATTTAAAAACACTCCAAAAAAAGTTGTGGGCGATTATATCACTTTTCAGGACTGCAGAGAGGCATACCAACTTTGACATCTCAGTTTAATTGACGACCGCAGCATGTCTGCAGCACACAACTTAACAATCTGAAAAAATATCTGGTTCTACAGGGCCCTTAAGTGTTAAAAGCCTTTATATGTCACCTATCCATCACACTATACTGTAATAGACTGTTAATTGGAATCAGCAAGATCTCCCATCCAATCTGACACTAGACCACAAACGTTTGAGAACCAGCAACAGCAGGAGGAACTTAAGGGGACTTTGGAGGGACTATGGAGGGACTATAGTAGCCTCGTGAGACCATCCTGATCTCGCAAGCTTCGGTTTAATTTCGCCGTGAGAATCAGTCTGGAACACCTTGGAAGAATTTTTAATGTGTCCGATTAGCAACTGAACTTTCCAATCAGCGTCGAGTTTATAGATATACATGCGTGGTTTTCCAATCAATACGGGCGTGGTTTAGGTGTACAGCCATTCACAAACAGTTTCAATGTCCCCAGATGGAGACAACAATTCCTCTGGCATGTCAGGTTAGGACTATAGAGGGACTATGAAGGTTAAAACTCCTTTTCGACCTTGCTTTTCCGAAAAATACACATTGGGGTCCAATCGTCTGATCATTTCAAGCTAATTAACTACTCAGTTCATTAGTTCAAATCAGACTACTCCATGTGACTACTTTAGACTATACATTGTAGTTAAATAACGTACAAAGATCTAGAAATAGTTTTGATAATACAAAATGTCTTGACTTGCTTGACTGCTGAGACATCAAGTGAGTAAAACATGATTTAGATTTTGATGAATATTGATAGTGTGAACAATGGATAGAAAGTAGAAGACTGAAGCCTGTCATAATAATGGCATTTAATTTAAAATGTGTTGCCTCAGTCTCATGTCAGCATAATGTACAGTATACTGTGAGAGCCATGAAGTCAAAAGTTTGTCTACGCACGCGTTTACAAAATCCAATGCATGCGTAAACGTGACCTGGCTGTGGTGTAGCTGTGGTTAATTTTATTGGCGTACTGGATTAATAAACACATTTCCCCGGGAGCAATGTCAGTTTAATTCAGGTTTCATTACATTATAGTTTGCAAGGACCGGTCATGGGACTTGCTAGTATCACCATGGATACCAACTATAAACAGAAAAAAATAAACAGAGTTGTCGCTTAGGATATTGCATTGTGGTTGCGTAACAAACTACGCAGTGTAGGGAAACTACACATCCAGTATGTAAGGGGCGTGTACGCGACACTGGGTGCATCTGTAGTGTTGCAGGAAGAGGAGCAGGGAGGATTGTAAGCCACAGCTTCAAACCAAAGCAACAATGTTTTTGTAATGCTGGCTTCAACCACAAGGACGGCTGGACACAAATTATAAAGGACTGTCCCTTTTAATAAAGGCTGCATCAACCAACCGCCTTCGCTCTGTGCCAAAGGGGCCTTAAAGAGCTGGCCTGGATTCCTGTGAACTTCCTCTCCCACAATCTCCCTCTGTCATCCTAGAAGGGACAACTCCCCCACCCCACCCCACCCATACCCACACCTCCCCTCCCCATGCTAAGATTATAGGGTTGGTCAGGTTCTGGCTGCCAGAGGAATGCACACCAACTGTCCACCCGGTCCGTTAAATGCAAGATTGGGGCCTATGGTTAAAACAAACCTCTTGCTAGAGATTCTCGCAGACCACTGCAACCCCGCCTGGTGTTTGGATTTGGGGAAGGGAGGATGCATAAGAGAAGGATGTAAGGGTGGAGGGAAAGATGAAAGGAAGAAGCCATTTTGAACCACATGATCTGGAAGTACTTTTGGAGGGAAAACTCTTGTTGTCCTCTGCAACCACCTGCTACGTAGTTATAAAGACCAGATCTGTAGGTAAACACCATATATATCCTAATATATTTTATGGGGCCTACTGTATCAAGTAGGCATCAAGGGTTTTTCAATAGTTCCTGTAGCTCTTTTAAATAATGTATTTCTGCCTAAAGACTATGAACTTTCCTGGAGAGAACGATCGCTAAACTAAATAAAGATGACATTTCAAAGGCAATATGTGGACAGTAGGCCTAAAAAGTCCATGAGGTTTCAGTGCTTTAAACACAAAAGACATGTCAGTGTCCTGATTCAATTGCTGTACTGAATCGTTGACTGAAAAAGGACATACAGGTACGACATACCGAGCAGACTCGGCACGGCACGACTCAGTACAGTCAGCCCAGCGCGGTTGAACGTTGCATTTCCATTACAACCGGGCTTCCCGCTTGAAGGTCGTCTTTAACGGATGACGCGCTTAAATCAATCACGTTTAAAAGTAGTGCTATTCTTTAACACACTTTGGTTTCCTTTATCATTGCACTGTCCAACAGATTTGTCAACATGGATTTTCATGCTACTAGGCAAACTTGTCATTTTAACAACATCTGCAGATGACTGGCGACTAAGCATATGCCTGCCAGACTACACATTAAGCTATACGGCGAAAACGCACTGCCTATTTATCAGTCATGAATAATTTTAAATTATCCTAGACTAAGAACATTTGTAGATCTTTAAAGGTTTCTTTTAGTAGACGCGCAATATGTCTGGGTAATATTCATACACGGCGCATCAAGCTGGCAGTGTGTGTGTGTCGGCAATTCCTACAGAACATGCAAAAGATACGAGAGTGCCGAAAACGACCATTACACAGGTTCAACAGCATAACGTTTTGTAATAAATACAATAAATGTTTTCCTGTGCCTTAAACCTTATTCTCCACGAGCGAGTTTGTTCTGTCTCACTACATTCATTACGAGTGGGCTAGAAAGAAAGAATAGAAAGTCAAAGAAAACAAACAGTAGCCTAATTTAGAGGAACGCTGAAAATAGCCTAGGTTTAATATTGTGTGTCACACGACTCACACCAACTTTCTGTCAGTACTGACATAGGATTGCATTAATGAACTGATGACGAACAATATAACGTCACAGTGGCTCACTTGGAGGCGTATATGGCATTTTATTAAGAAAATCTGAAATATTCAAAACAAATTACACATTTTGTGGTGACGGACACTTATATCCAAAGCGATTTACAATGAGTACAATTACAAGTATTAAGGAGTATTGGTTAGGCACTTTGCTTAAGTACCATGCAACTCTAGTCTAGGGCTCAAACCCATGAACTTCTGACTGGGAATCGAACACAGCTAGAGCTAGGCAGCTAGACAAATACTGAAATCAAATCAAATCAGATATCAAGTATAGAGGAACTGCAAGAGAAAACAATATAGTCTATGTTAAAGCCGGACTCAGCTTGAAGTACTACTTATATATGAACATTAGGTGGCAGCACATGCACAATAAAAAACATGTAAATAAATAAACCCCAACTCCTCATTCATTCTCACACATGCAGCTGACGTCTGTGGAACCAAAGCAAAAATAATGTATTTGGCCTGCGTGCACTCAACATAACCCAACATGCATGATTACATGAAGAGACCATTCCAAGCCAGATAGCACAATACAGCAACATGGCGAGGAAGAGTAGTCATATCTCTCTGTAAAGGCTACTCTGGCAGTAGCATAATAATCACTCAAATTGTCCATACTAACAGAGAATTACTTTTTTAAACTTGACCCAATCACTGAAAGTCAGACAAAAAATAAAACAAAACAAACGCATCACTAAACAGGTGATACGTCATGTTAAATTGATAGCAAAGATGTTGCATGGACAGAGGCTATACAAAATCACACATCCACTAAAGAATATTGTAGATACTGAATACTAGTTCAGATAAAGAGGCCTACTGCAATATTTGGATGTGTATTATAGTCTTTGCAAATTAGGATACTATGGTTAGAAACACAAGAGAATATTCTCTCAGCATCCAGATGGAAATGGAAATGTTAGTCCTTTAGCATCTTTTAGAGCCCACCCCGGTTTTAGAGCTCTATATCGGGCAAAACATTTCCAATTTTTTAACATTGTTTAGGCTCTTTCTTTGTCACAGTACTTTTGCCAAGCAAGTATTTGATTTCACTTTTCTCATGTCAGACCGAGATGCCTCTTGAAACCGGAGTTCACTTGTGTAGGCTGAGCTAATTCTGCTACTGACTTCAGGCTTGTCATAATCTAACCTTTCTCTATCTAAAAGGCGGGACGTCTTGGGTGCTCTTCCACTCCAAACAACAAAAGTAAAAAAAAAAAAATAGTGGAAATGGCTAAACAATTGTGGGAGGAGCTAATGAAAGGTTGAGATGTGTGGCGAAAACTGAGACACCTTCTGTATACATGTATATATATATGTGTGTGTGTTGTGATATATATGTGTGTGTGTGTGTTGCTTAAACATTGTAGAATGTGGAAATGTTAGCAGTGCAGTTTTATAAGTAAAAAAAAAAAAAAAAAAGGGAAAAAAAGTCTCCCATTTTTCCAATCAGCTTAGTGAAGCACTAGACCATATGACTCGTCATGGGAGATCATAGCGCTACATACATTTCTTGCGCTTCTGAAAAGAAAAAAGCCGTTGGTGTTGTCAGGGAAGAACAGTGTGAAATCCAGCATCTGCTTTACAGCTCTTCCTAGAAACAACTTTTCAACAATTCATTGGATTTATAATTACTGTATGCTTACAAAAGGAGATCTATAAAAATAAGTATAAACTTTTTGTATTTTTTATTTAAGAAACACAAGAGATGCCGGTCTTCCCATCGTAGACAGAAAATGTTGACATCATGCTGTATGACTGGATACAGTGGGTAATTACAGAGTCAGACAAAAAAAAAAATTACCAAATTCATTCTGACCCTGCTGTTTTCACTACAGGGAATAATAATACTCTTTTAATGCTTGAACAGCAAGATCTACTGCAGACCTTGTCACAAGCATTAGCAGGACCCTGGTGGTGTGCTAAACCTTACTGAAGTGAAGTCAGCACCCTCTTGTGTCATCCTGTGTTTAACCCTATTTTCTACAGCAGCCATCCAGCGAGGGGCCCCAAAGTGACAGACCTCCTCTCCACTGATGTTGAGGTCAGCCTGTGTCCTTAGCTCCTATCCTTGCCTCCTATTCTCCTCTTGTTTGCTTTGTTTTACTGGTGTAAGGCTTGTTAATCTATGAACAAATATAAGTCGCTTTGCAGTAAAGTGTCTGCTGAACGCTGCAAATGTTTGGTTTAGTTGACTACATAGGCTACTGGTACTATAGATAATGTTCCCTAGTTGTGGTACTGATTGGATTAGAATACTTTTCCAATCTGGAGCATACTAGATCATTGAGTAATCACAATATTTTCATACACAAGCATGAATAAGTCCTTCTATGAAAAGAACAGGTCATTTCAGAAGTGGATGACAAGAGAGAAATGTCTGTATCTCCCATTGGCCATGTTGAATTAGAACGATTCAACCATCGAAGGACTCTCAGGCAGGTGCCAGGCAGGTAGAATATTAAACAACGTGCACCATCAACTCTCGGCATCTATAAATTGACACTTCTCTCACTTCTCCTCTTCCGTGTCTTCCGGCAGGCTTGTAGATGACAGGTGCATTCGGCTTTCGCTGTTGTGCAGCTCCCTTTCTGTACCTCTCTCCACCTCCCCACCAATATTATACAAATCAACGGTTCCTCTATTCCGCGGAGGGTCTGACGTCTGCGAGTTAAATCCTACCTGCTACGTACAGTATGAGTCACCCGTCACATTGCTGCTGGGACAATAACACACAGAGAACCCCCATTCTACATCGGCTTCATAAGTCCCCTAAGAAACTCACTGACACAGTTTGTGTGCACACAAATAACAAGCCCCTGCTCTCTGATTCACAGGGGAACACACAAAATCTCTCCATGGAAATGCACGGTGAAAATCTAGCTTGGGTAAACATAGTTTCATGTGAAAGGGACTTCAGGGAAACCATAATTATTAAGATTTCATTGCAGGGATGCTTAAAGCAACCACAGTCTGCTTCTGCCAAGTGCCTAGCCAGACGAAGAGTCTAAAGTATCACTGAAATGAACACAGAGTTAACGCTATACCAACCTAATATCTAATAAGAATAAGTATTACTTATTTTAAAGCATACACAGTACAAATGTACCAAAAGTCACATACAATAATTAAATACATTAAAGCATATGGTAAGTTATCTTACAGCATCACTTCTTTGACAGTTGCTATGCAATAAGTATCACAAATAAGAATACTGTATTGCATTTTGTAATATTTTTTAGCTATAGCTTTAGCTAGTTTTAACTCTATTGCTTTGGACAGACAGGAAAAAAATCACTTCTGTGACCAATGTTACGTACTGTAAGCAGTATACAATTATCCAGCAATGCCAGTTTTGCAATTTAATAGATACCACAACACTGGCATAACTACAGGCAGGGACGACAATATTTTAGAAAAGGTTTGTTGATAAGTTGATAACATTTGATTAATTATCACACATTTCAGTCAATCTTAAAATGTATCCTGAATTATTAGAAACCTAATACATAGGCTAGTAGAAAAGCAAATACAAAAGAGCAGATTTGTCTAACAACAAGTTCAAGGCTAAAACAGGAACAGTCCAGCAGTTACTGCTATACGGTTCACTACTAATGCAGTAACAAAACAGTGCAGTGTGCATTATGCACTGTACACTTCATTGCACACTATGCAAGCACAGTACAACACGCAATACAGCTAAAGAACCCTACGAGCTAGTTTATATGACCCCCGTGGGGGGGACACTAAAAAAAAAAGAGTTTTTCCTCTTTGCGCTACTATTACAATTAAGTAATTTAGCAGACATTTCCATCCAATGCGACTTGCAGTGATAGAGGTTAGGCATATTCTGAAGATGCTTACAATTGACAGATCCCAAGCCCCACCCCTTTCCAAGCCACACCCCTTTCACCCGTCCAGGCAAAACCAGAGTTTCTGTGGAATACAACAAATGCTCAACTGTTATTGGAGGACAGTTGAAAAGGGGTGGGGCTTGGGATTGAAATACCCTTTGGCTGGGTGTCCCCACACACACATCCACCTACCTCGATCCAATATATCCTTCCCCCCAACACTACATATCAAACGTCGCTATAGTATGCTAAAGGAAACGGCCTCGCTAATCCCTGGTCCTGTATATTTGCCACCGATTCACTACTGGCCTGGAATCGATATCCGTTCGTACAGCTCTGGCACACACACACACACAGTGCACGCACAGAGCCATTCAGCGTCCAGGCCAGTGACATCACACAAGCCAGCCAGGAAGTGACTCGACAAAAATATAAATAAAAAAAAGGCAAGCCTCGTCACTCAGGGACACCATTATTTGGTTCTCCAAACACCCCCTCAGTCCTTCTACCATCCCCCACTACGCATGTATTATTCTTTCATTTCATCTGTGGGTCTGTGATACTAATACTATCAGTTCATTTTCCCCCAACCTGTCTGTGTGTGTGTGTGCACAAGCACGCGTCTCTAATCCGTGTTCAGAGAGGATCAAGCCTGTAATGGTGGGGGGTGTTAGCCAGGATGCAAACTGTCCCGTCAATCCCCCTGTTGTCATGTTAAAAGCAGTGCCTTGTATGTGTACACACACATTACATTGAGACTTGTCGACGATGTTGTTAGAGCACAAATTACTCCTCCCTCTTACTGGAGCCTTAAATCAGAACATATACACTCTCTGACAACAAATAACCTACTTATACCTCCAAACCCCTCTGTGTGGGCCAGCAAGAAAAATACACGTCCCTCAGCTGTGTTACTAAATACCCATGCCATTTAAGGTTTCATTTTGATATGAAACCTAATGAGTGTTCTTGGAGGAATGTGACTGTGGATTAGTATTATTTTTATGTATTAAGTCATTGAATTCTCGATTTTGCCAGGAGCGGTTGCACAGAAAATCCACTTTTTATTACAGCACTAGTAGTTTAATAACGCAGCTGCAGCATATAGTAAGCCTATTTTGGTGTTTTTTATTTTGCGCTACTGTAACGCCTACATTTTCCCCAAGGAATTAATAAAGCATTGTGTCAGTCAGCCAAGCTTGTTAGTCACACACATGAAACCATTTAAATTAGCTAGTTCTGATTAATATAACTATATATTTTCAATGTGTCAATTGCAGATTGTAACGGTAAAACACTATGTACAGTGTATGAGTTTAATGCGTCAAAAGAGGGAAAGGCTACTGTAAACATGTTTGACAAAGTTAAAAGACAATGTTGGTCATTATCGCTTGCTAACTTCAAGCACAACTCAAAACAAACTCCCTCAGAAGCTCTGCCCCACACACTGAAACGCATTGTGAAGCCAAGCGGCATTGTTGATGTGAGTGGCACTTTGTTTCTATTCCTATTTACGCAACCAGGGCTGGATACTGTTGAAGTATAGCTTTGCAAGACCGTCCTGATCTCTCAAGCATCAGTTGAACTTTGTCGCGAGAATAAGTCTGGAAAGTCTAGAAATCATTGCAAATGTGTAGCAACTGAACCGAGTAGCAACTGAACTTACTAATCAGTCGAATTGATAGCTACTGTATACGGGTGTGGTTGCAGGTGTGGCGAAAGCAAAGATGGACTAGATGGCTCATTCTTTGATAAATCACAGCCATACTATAATTATGCGTATGTGAACGAGCTTGTACCCAAGTACTGCCTACAATTACCTATATAAAAGGTAACATATGAATCAAATAGATTATGCAGATTTAATGGATGTTTCACGAGTCAACATGCACACTGACCAGAATGGGGCAAAAAATAAAAAAATAAATTAAACTTCTCACAATGTGAAATAGAAATTATTTCTTATAGCCTGCATATTTCTTAAAATACATACATTTAAGACTACAGTCTTAAACGTAGGCTACTATGACGAAATGGATAATAAGCATAGGCGCTGGAGGTAGAATGTTCCAGTGGCCAAAAAGCCTAACGGGCAAGACTTACATTGGTACTGGAAAGGAATGTGTGCGATGCATTGGAAGAAAAAAAGTCGGCACGGTCCTGAAATGTCTCAAGTGGAATAGCACCATACATGTCCTCCAATAATGACAGGGCTGTCATGGTTCTTTGAAAAGGTGAGCTCAACAGGGTATATTCATTTAATTACAATTATACCAGCTGTGGATTTTACCTATGTTATTGGATCGTATTAAATAACTTGGACATTTGCTTTGGGAAACTGTGTTTGCGCAATAGAGCCTATGTTCAACTATTTATTTCATTCTGCCTGTGTCTGTTGAGGAACTTCTGCCAGTTTCCTCCAGAAATGTCACTGCATTTCTCCATTTCATTTATGCGTACACACGGTTGATACACATGGTTGAGGCCCCAGGAGAGGCTGAGACTAGCTTCCAATTAGTTTGCAATAGCTGGCTATACCTTTAACTATGCATGAAAAAGGCATGAGGAGCTGTCATCATGTCGGAACGAATATGAAGTGTGGGGAGAGAGACGCACAATGGGAATAAAGCACATCCTTTAGATTGAACTTCCCTTCCAAGACTTCTTTCCTGAGGCCCTGTCCATATAAGCTGTCTGTTTTTCTGAGAGTTAATTTGGGTCTATGTGACTACGGTGGACAATAGGTTTTAACAAAAGTACCTATTCTTCTCTAGCACATTTAACAATGAGCACTTCTCCATGGCATGTTGGCACACAAATGTGTTTTAGTGTGACAGTGTCATTGCTTTTTTGGATTAGTACACAACATGAATACAAGGTCCAACTTAGACAATTTGTGTAAAAAGCCTTGTTTGTGTAGAATTAGCAAACTCCTAACTAGCTGTCTGTGAAATATTTGCATGGATATACAGTATAGTGAACAGAATACAAGGAATAGCAAGGCCCCATTGTCTGAAATGCAAGGAAATGTTTTCCAAATGTTTTCTGGCCTAGTGCAGGCATTTAACGAATTGTAGGCTAGGGCTGCCAGCAGCCTTTGCATTAGGCATTACTCCACAAACCAACCCCCACCCCCCTCTCTCTCTCATTCACTCATTCTCAATGGGCTTGCTGACTGATAATGCCTAATGGCATATTAATCACCACCTGGGGACTATGATGTTCTACCTATGATAAGACCTAGCAGCAATATGCGTACTGAAAACTATTTGGTCATGTTTTTAATAGGGATGGCAGGATGCAGTTTGCAGTTTCAGTCCCGATACCGATACAGATACCGGCACTTTAGGTATCGGCCGATACAGAGTTCCGATCTGATTCCCGTGTTAAATGTAATTTAACACTAAAGTTAGTAACGTTAAGTTGCAAAGTGCATGACAGCCAGTCTCTATTTTAGATACCTAGATGCATTTTAGAAACCTGCTGCTGATAGTGTGGCCTGGGTAGGTCAGACATGGCTGATGCTTGACAGTAGACCTACGTGTGTAAATTCATTTAATTGGATCAGCCCCATGAATCGGTTACAACTGTCCAATTGTCACCGAAACCGATCCAGCTATTGAAGTCAGTATCGGACCGATTTCCGATTTAAGTATCGTATCGATGCCATCCGTAATTTTAAATAGGCAATTCAAACAGAGTGGGGTTTAATAGAGAGAAAGCGTAGTTGTTAAACAGGTTCTTTGGTCCAGCATCTCCTTTATGACAGAGTTCAACAGCTGACAATCCACTGCTTAATTTCCTAAGAGACTCCCGACTCCAGAATATGGATGTCGGGTGACTTACCCATTTCTAAAAGCATGACATCATCTACTGTAACGTTAGCATTTTCAACCAGGCGATTACCAGGCCACATTATTGCTTTGAATTACAAACTGCGTTTTCTTGGACAGAAAGAACCTAAAACAGGAAAGATCTGACAAGCTTATACCAAGTACGCATTTATGAATTTATCACTTCTTGTAAAATGCATCTTTGCCACCAGTATTGGTCATACGGGATAATGTTCATCACCAATTGGGAGGAGATTGGTCAAAATGTATGGGATTTCAGGGATTTGAAAAACCGTTTATCAAATATTTTGCCACCGTTGACAATATTGGGTTATAGGGCATGACCTACAGATGCCAGAAACAAATCTTTGTGTTCTGTCAATGTGTATGCACAGAATATGTACCCACCATTTGCATCTAAATAACTTATATTTCAGGTTTCTATTACGACACTGCTAGCTGGTCAAAAGTATCAAGAAAGGAAAAGGCAAAAAGACTCCAAGTAGCAGGAAATCCTGACTATCTAGTCATTAAATACATCATGAAAATCTCTCTCACCTACTGTATTCTACCCATGTACTGCAATATTGGCCATGGTATGGGTATGGTATGTGCTCGGCCTGTCCGATGAAAGGAAGTCATTTTCAGATCGCCACCTTTTCCAGCTCTACTGCTACGGATACCTAACACCAGGCTCTTGACAATGCGCTGTCCTTCACAGGACAGTCCCATCCTGGAAGAGGAGCTTCTGTCGCTCTCTCTCTCTCTCTCAAAAACAAATCCTAGAGTGCCTTGCATCCATACCTGCCCAGCAGTAAGCACAAACATATTCATTGGGCATCATTTATCAACACAGAGTTACTTCAAGTGACTTCCAACTAACCAATTTCACATCAAAATATCTGCCATGGGTGACAGTGCCATCCATTGTGGAAAGGAAATAGTATCTATAAATATGCAATGGTGATTGTTTTAATGGAAATATGTCTTCAACGCTACAATAGTTTGAATATTGCATAGACACAGTTTGAGAATACATACTACTATTAGCTACAGCAATCAGCTTTGTGTACACAGCAGCTTTTTAAGTAAGGATGAAGTTCCACCAATGAGGGATCATTTCATGTCAAAGGGACAGGCGCTAAAACACATGCTATGATTCCACAATAAAACAATAAAAGTAATGGTGTGATGTCATATGACATACAGTCAGTGCTTAAGATTATCTGAAAACAGTTCCAAAAGACCTCCAGCCATGACAGACTGACCACATGTATGCATCAAGGACATAACAAATCCAGGAACTGAGCGAAAATGGATCCAAATGACAATAGACAATCAACCATTTTTCAGCTGCTGGGAAACCTGCCACTGAAACGTACGCTCCAGGATCGATGGCTGAGTGTCTGTCTGATACATTTAGACAATCTGGTAAAGGTCAATATGAAACATCACTGACGAGACACATAATTCCAACACATGCACGGACTAAATGGGCGTCCATACTCTTTTTCCTGAACACAGTAGACATTTCTCAGGTGACACAGCATCTCATTACACTCAGACTATTTCTCAGACTATTTAAATCCCAAATAAAAGAACTGGAGTCAGAGTCTTACAGATGTCAATGTATTTTTTATGATGGAGTATCCTATTTTGTGACTGTGTGTCTGTATCTGTTTCTGTAAACTGAATCTGTTTTGGCCAGGACTCCCTTGAAAAAGAGAGTTTTAATCTCAATGGGTACTTCCTGGTTAAATAAAGGTTAAATACAATCAAATTAAAATATCTCAGTTCTTAGAATCTCAGTTGCAGAAAAGGCTACTATGAATCATATAAAAGTGGGGATGGTTTTGAAAGCAGAGAACAAATCACATGTACATGTTGGTCCTCTAGCGGCGGGAAATATTCATCATATTCTACATCTACACAGATGGTCAATCCCACTGAACTACAAAGCCCCTGCAGGCAAACTATAGGGACAGCAGTGCAGATGAAGTCCTTCTTATACCAGATACATACTCATCTCTGCAGCATGTCCCTTTGATGACATTCATTTAACAGGGACATGAAAATAACACCAGAACTAATGTTTGTCCTATGCTGTCAACCGGGCAGCAATGTGTACAGTACAATACACAGACACTGAACAAATGCAGGGTTAGGAGATATATGTAAGCTAGTTGCGTGAGCAGTTATGCACAGATATGTAACAAACCACGTCATAAGCTTGTGTGTGTGTGTGTGTGTGTGTATATGCGCATGTGCGGGGCAGGGTACACAATACAAAGGAAATTCATATGAGTGAGCCAGCTGGGTGCATAAGCCGTTGTCCACAATAAATCCAAATAATCCTTTAGGAAGGAAAAAAGTAGAGGTGGGAGAGAGAGAATGCAACACAAACACACACACGGTTCAGTTAGCCTGGCCATTGTGCTGCCATGCCTGAAACAGTGGCGGTGCAGTGTCCTTCCCTCCCGCATGACATGCAAGTCACTGGAATGCACAGACTCAAAATAGCAGGGCAGCTTATGCCATCTGAAGCTGCTGAACACACAGGCACGCACATAGAAACGTTTGCACACACACACACCTCAGGACGAGAACCTGAACAATCCCAAAGGAGAACGACAGCCGGACAAACCAACACATTTAACGGAAATATTAATAAATAAAATGTGGTCTTACCTTCCATCATGGTTGCAGATTTGCATTCCTCTATCTCCAAGGAGCCTGGAAAGCAAAGACGGCAAAGAGGGGCGGTGAGGTCTGGGCAGGAGGGCAGCGGCTCGGCTAGCCGCTACGACGCACACCGACCGACGCCAGAGACACACAGCGCGGCCCCGGGGGGGAAGGTGGTGGGCAAGATTGCGCCGCGCGGTACGGCTAATGCCCTGGCTAGCTGTGAGCCTCCGGCACCGCCCACTACAGCCACACGCACCCACGCTCGGCCACGCCCCTCCTGGACGTTGCCTGTCAAATAGCCCACAGAGAGTAAAACAGAGAGAGATGGAGAAGGGGGGTGGGGGGTAGTATTGGCTGGGCTAGCGGCCGGCGATAGGATGCCAGGGGTAAGCCACCGAGTCTGCTATTGGCAGCTACTGCGGCTCTCGATAATACAGGGTGCCAAGGATGCGAGAAGCGCAGGGAAGAACGCTGCTATTTCCAGAGGAACACAGAGAGAGAGAGAGAGAGAGAGAGAGAGAGAGAGAGAGAGAGAGAGAGAGAGAGAGAGAGAGAGAGAGAGAGAGCGAGCGCACAGGGGGAGGTGTGTGTGTGTTTGTGGGAGGGGACCGCGAGCAGGCTTTGCTGAGGTCACAGCCGAGTTCGGCCAATCCCCGGAGCTCTCAGCGGAGTCACATGGCTGCCAGCTTAAAACCTCCTCCCTCCCCCTACCCCCGACGCTGTAGGGCCCTGGAGGAGCGTGCTGCACGGGCAAGCGCTCTCTGCCGCTCGCACGCACACACACACACACACACACACACACACACACACACACACACACACACACACACACGCAGCACGTTTACACAGACAAACATGGGCGTGCTAACGTGACACCCGCACACAAGAAACCTTCTGTATCGCACGCACTGGTGCACTGAACACACACACACAAACCCCGCTTGCTGGCCCCTACCTTATGTCACGGTGTGTGCCAGCCCTGCAGAGCGAGGAACGTCATTAATTATTATTCATCCACTGACGAGGCAAGGCGCAGGTGTGAGAGAAACCACGAGCCATGTCGAAGGCAAACACGCGCTGAAATAGCCTCTCTCTCACACACACACACACACACACACACACGCGCGCCCCACTGCTCACTGTGTTACTCCTGGAGATACCGTAGTCTCTCTGTGTGTGTGGGGAGGGTGGCCGTTCTCGTAGGCACTTCTTTTATAGTGTGTGTGTTAGCCCTTCCTAGTCCCGCCCGCTGTGCTTTATCAGTGCTCGCTCTCTCTCTCTCTCTCTCTCTCTAAATCAATCAGCGTGACGTCATGGCAAAGCAGAACACAGCTGCTGCCACTGAGTGGGAGGGGCTATTAACAGCTTGCCCCCAGAGACGGGCGCACATGAGAACGCATGGGAGGGTGTGTCCGCGCGCGCGCGCGTGCGTGTGTGGTGTGTGTGCACGCGCACCAATTCTATACAGAGGGTCGGTGTGAGCCAGAGGCCAAGGAATGACCACTGAAAACAGAAGGATGAAAAGGAGAGAGACAGAGAGAGAGAGAGAGAGAGAGAGAGAGAGAGAGAGAGAGAGAGAGAGAGAATGGTTTTGTTTCTAAGGAAATGAAGAATAATGGGGAACTAATAAAATACAAAATAGAAACAAACCAAACATTTTCTAGCATTTGACAAAATATTGGACTAAATATTGGTATACCATTTTGAGTTCACAATACAGGGTTGGGTAAACTAAGTACAGTACATGTACAAAAATGTATTTATTATAAATACATTTAAAAATATAAGTGTTAGTCATATTTACCTAGAAATTGTACATTAATTAAAATAACATTTAGAATGTATATGATGTTAGAAAAGTAGATTTGTTCATATATAAAAAGTATAATAGTAAAGTTGTTTATAATGAACCAATTGCAGGGTTACAAGCTATGAACTTATATGGCCTCCACCATCTTATTAAAGCCCACGAGCCCCCCATTCATCCCTTCATCTGCTATGGAACATTAAATCTCTTATCTTTACTGACCCCTAGACCATAACTGGCTGAACTATATTGCCTACACCATTTACAGCACTGCTTCCATCTCTCATGTCACTTGGCTGCCAGAGATTGAGCAGATTCTCCTGCACTGCCCCCTACTGTTCAGTTAGGAAAGAGGCATTTCAAAAATATATACTGACTGTATACAGTATGTATGTATGTATGTATGTATGTATGTATGTATGTATGTATGTATGTATGTATGTAACCTGACCTAATTGCACCGCAAACCTCTAAAAAAGTGGGTATATTATTGGGTGTCAGCACTGCAGTCATACTTTTTTGTGTTTGTGGCACGCCAATATACAAATTGAGCATGCTGTAATAAAATATGTCCACCTGTGGTTTCATTTGTCTCCCGGTTCCAGTCAAAAAAACAATGTCCCTGTCCCAGATACAGCGAACGGCAGCAGCGTCTCACGCTCCAGTACAAAACACCAATAAGGCTGTCTATCGATCTTCCTCCAATACAATTAGAATTTCCAAGATAAATAGTCTACTTTAGTCTAAAATATAGGCTATATAACCTGTGGGTAAATTAATGTAATCTCTAAAATGGCATGTTATTCTTTAAAACTAGAAACCACACTAGAACATCATGTAGGCTACAGTATATCCTATATCTCTCTCCATTCTCACAGGTAAGCTGACATTCGCCTTTCATGTTGACAGTAAAGGAATGGCGTCTGCAAATGATTATAATGTATTTTTCTTATATACACGTTCAGAGAGCACGACTTTACATCTGGTTCAGGTTTAACACCAGAGACACCCTTTCTAGTGCACAAACTCCTTTCACTTTAGTAATGAAGGGGAAGATGAGCTAGGAGAAAGTGGATGAATAGCACCGAGCGGCAGTCCCGGCGCCACGGGGGGGATGGGGTGTAAGGGGGCGTTACCCTCTCAGATAAACTACTGCGCCCCCTCAGTGAAGAATACGGCCTAATTATACTTTTTTTTTTTCATAGTATTACATAGTAATAGTAATTTTAGCTCACCATTATTCGCTAAAACCAAAGATATATAACAGAAGTAATTTCTGTATGATTCCAAATGTATAATCATCCTTGGCTGCAAATAGCGCACACAGATAGCACTTATCTATCTGCAATCACAGTCTGAGGGGTTGCGCAATCACACATCTCACGTCAACTCACGTGAGGTGTGTGATTGCGCAACCCCTCAGACTGTGAATCGCGGCCAACAAGAGGGTGCCTCTCTCTGTAGACTATATGCCTACATGTTCATTACGGGTCGGGTATGTTAAATTATTAACTGTTCTAGAGAAAACAGATAGGCCAGTTGAATTAGGCTACCGATACCCCTGACTCCATAGGCGCGGGAACGTGGGTGCTGAGGACGCTGCAGCACCCTTAGGATAATTTGTGCTACAGTAAAACACATAGCTGCCCATAGCTTGTGTGTATGGCCATATACGTGCCCTCGGTCTGACAGCCCAACATCTTGTCCGAATGTTTGGTAGAACGGGGTAATAGGCCTCACCATCTTAGGTGTAGGCCTACTTTTTAGTCGTTTTGTAAATAACTTTTGATGTCTGGTGCTCAAGCCCTGCATCGGCTACAAAATTATTTCCCATTCAGTTAGGCTACAGAGACTTATCCAGCTGCCGTGAAATAATTCCATTATGTTTAATTATTGCAATTAGATTTCTACATTTCAGTGTCGATGTCAGAGCTTTCCTTGGAGAGGCGACTGCAGTGAATCCTCCTAAGCATAAACTGCAGGATGATGACCCAGTCTGGGACGGGATCAAGGACGGAGTACTGGCACATCCTACAGAAACAGAGCCGGTATCGCTCAGTATGATTGTGAATAGAATGCATTTAGACTTTGAGTGATCTAGTACCCATCTCCTGCATCATGTTTTGTGTTACTATTTTGTCTAGTCTAGTTGCTTATTACACTTGCAGCTGACAGATGGTGAAACAGTCACGGGGACAGTCCGACCAGGTGAGGAGGAGAGCGAGATTGAGACTGTAAGTTGATATGATTGAATTAAATCATTCATTATTTGTTCAGTGCTCACAAACAGCTGAAAGGAAATATATGTATTTTTATTTTAGCTTCAGAACTGCAAAAAGGCCAAAATTACTCCCTTAGAGGAGCTTTTTGCAGATGATGATGACCTGACGAGGAACATAATACAGAGAACCTTGTCCATCCAGGAAAAGACTTGCAAAGAACTAGAGATGTATATGGACCACCTATAATGCCCTCTGATGACCCTGCTCTCTAGTGGTGGAACAGGAGAGCGTCTTTTGCTGTCAGATTTAGCCCTCGAGTCATGCCTGTACAAGCCTCCTCTACTCCCAGTGAGTTTTTTCTACTGATGGAAATAGTCAGCCCAGAGAGATCACGGGTCCTTCCAAAAAAGGCCGACATGCAGATTTTTCTTCAGAAGAATTGTTGACTTTGCATTAGACACATCTGTGACGTTGTTGCAGCTTTCAAAGCTGTTGTGTTTATTTAGAATATATATATATATATATATATATATATATATATATATAATTTTTTTTATATTGTAATCTG
>JAODTR010012734.1:5296-27882 GCA_025399935.1 Amblyopsis rosae | reverse complement strand
GTGTGGGGGGTGGGGGGCTGTAAATGTGTGTGGAGGGGGGCTGTAAATGTTTGTGCGTGTGTGCGTATGTGTGTGTTTGATAGGGGTGGGGGGGTGCTGTAAATGTGTGTGTGTGGAGGGGGGCTATAAATGTTTGTTTGTGTGTGTGTGTGTGTGTGTGTGATGGGGGTTTGCTGTAAATGTGTGTGTGTGTGGCCTTGGGAGAACACTACTGTATCTAGACTGAGGCAATGACTGTGAATGAAAGCACGGCAGGTCCTATTCAAGACACATTCTCACTGACGAGGCTCGCTCTCACACATGCATATGCGCACCATGGGGGCATGCACACACACACAGGAACATTAAAGTGCGCAGATATCGGCAGTCTACATTCATTACCTGTATTACATATGTCTAATCTTTACCTTTCTTATGATAACAGTAGCCAGATTAACACCTCCAATAGTAAAACAATATGTTAATTTAACCTTAACCTATATCTAATACCGGTAATAACTATTGATAAGAACTTTAATAAGTACACTTTAATTCCTTAATAAGGAATGATTGGGATATGGGTAGGGATATTCTCTTTAATCCTTGTCCTGCTTTAAAGTCCGGGTCCGCAGAACAGAAAGGTCAAGCATACAGTTTGCGCGGACTGACCGCACACCTCCAAAATGTCTTAAATATCTGGAAAACAATGTGTGCACATAAAACTTGTAGTCGATGCGTCTGAGTGAAATATGCTAATAGCCCGAGCGCTCGCCACGCATTGGTAGTATGCAGTGGCTTTTATAATTAGGCAATAAAGCGGTTGATGATTCTGAGCTGATCACGTGATTTTGACACCAGTGCCATAATGAAAAAAATAATTTGACTTTTACTGACAAAAGTCAATGAAAGTAAAATAATGAATGCATTCATTCATGCAATACAAATATTGCATGAATGAATGCATTCATTCATGCAATACAAATATTGCATGAAGATGTCTCCTTGTCACTTTTTTTCTGATAACAAACTGAAACATGCCTAAAAGCTGTTGTGTGGCGGGGTGCAATGCCAACAAGGAAAGGAACGCATATCATGTTTTTAATAAGCTGTTGAAACAAAAGGATGAGCATTTTGGAGACCAAACTGAATTGCAGAGTGGAGTGCATCATATTACAGTGAAAATTATTGGAGAGGAACCAAGCGGGCACCTCTGGTGCTGAGAAATTAATACAACGTGCAAGTGCCAAAACTTGCAGTTCATTGAGTAACCACTTGAGGCTGGCTGCAAAAAGGAGTCAATCCCCTTAGACGCCAATGTTAAAATTTCAGACATTCCAGCAAAAATAAATATGTTCACAGCTTGGTTCAAAAATTGGTTTAGGCAACTATAAGGGTGGCGCAAAGCTAAATGGCTTTATGTATCTTAAAATATTGGATATTTCACCATGAAGGATTATTTTAACGCTTTATATGTCAAACAGTCACCACATATAGGCATATTTGTCAGGATCCTATAGTTTCCCCAGTTTAGAAATGGAAAAAGTATAAACATGAACACATGAATGAATACATGAATTGGCATATTAGCGGCCCCATCTGGTCACAAAATGTAACTAGATTTTCACTGAAATCACCTAAGCTATGCAAGTGAGGGAGACAGGTAATGAATGACCTGTGCACCAGTAGGCTTGTATCTCCCACAAGTACAGTGCATACAGTAACAAGTCTTTATCCAGTATGACAATAATTTCATCAAATCCAATGGGTTCTCTTGTGATTTCACTGCACCTTGGTTATACCACAAAAGCACAGCGCTAATAGCAATTAAATGTTAATATAAAACGTCATCTTTGATGCATTACTTTTGGTGTTTAAACAAATGGATTCAATTAGTCACACATTTATTATTTTTAAAACTATATTTATATTTCTAAAATATCTTCTTTAAGCATAGTGGAAAATTACAGGCTGCAGTTGTTTCATTAAAAGCAGTTTTAATTTGGCAATTGGTGATAAAACATATACAATAAATCTGATTTGTTAAGACTGACAAAATGGACTAAATCATTTAAAATCCCAAGCAAATCAACATCGCGAAACTCTAGGCTGTAAGATGCAAGTGACAACACACTGCCTATGTTCAGCCTATCAGTTATCCATTAGAGTTTCTTACAGTTAACTTTTTTGGCCTAGACCTACCTCCCATTAACGTGCTTAGCTGGGTGACGGCAGCACGCCAGAGCTCTTTGAAAAGGCAGGCAGACGTAGAACACAACAAGCCAGACTTGGGGCAGAAGGACTCATTGAGATTTTGCCGTCTGTGGCTTTGTTTGGAACTCTCCCTCTCCCCCCCCAGTTCTCCACTTAGTATAGTTTTGCAGTTCAACTGCTCTGTACTCTATCCTGATAACAGTGGGAGGGAGGCCTCCTGTCCGACAAAAGGACCTCTGTGTTCAGACATAAGCCAGGCTAAAGCAGCTCTAAATGGAAATCCCTCTCACAGCTTGCTTGTCAATAAGGCTCCTTCTGCTTGCTCTGGAAGGGCTGGTCTGTCGGCCAGGGCTTTAATGAGAGAGCCATCCCTTCCCTTAGTGTTTTTCCACAGTCCTCTGTTCAAGCTGGGCTGCTGTGTGAACATGGCAGTGGGATGGAGCAGATGATCTTGGAAAACAATGAAGCCCTCTATATTCTGTAGGAAACATTGGCTTAGCTTGTAGCTGATGCATTCCATCCATGCATTCTAAAACTGCATTTGCTGCATTAACAACATCAATGACTGTGAATCAAATCAATGGTCAGATTAACAGGTTATGTAAATGCTTTGTTAGATAAACAGACTATATAATGTATGTGCGTGTGTGTATATTTCCATTTTATGACGTACAGTATTCAACATGTTGTTATTGATAGTTTCCTGCCAATTTCTCTATTTGTCTGGTGGTGAATGTTAAATTTGAACAACAAAAACAGCAGAGGCATGTAGTGTTGTATGACTGCAGATGCAGATCCCTGTCTCCCTGGTCAATAAGATTATAATAATGATAATATAATAATCATTTATATAATTTCTAGTGATGGGTAGAGAGTGTCTGAACAAATAAAATAATGATTTTTAATCAAGAGAATAGCATATTAAATGTAAATTTCACCTTTAAAGTGTAGGCCCTTGAGGTCATTAAAATATCTGAAGAAAATTAAATCAATATTCATTCTTAATCATTAGTAAATCTACGTTCTGTGTCCTTTGCAATGGACAGCCTGCTTATTGTGGCTGTAGCCACAAAAGGCGCATTCATATTATGATTCACGAAGCAGAGGTGTTCACAAACATCCGAGTATGTTTGGTTATCTTTCTTTTGCTAACATGGGGTTCTCACACTTAAACAACTTGTGATAGCATGTGGATATTTATTAATACTACATTTTATTTGAACCTTTCAAGATAAGACATTTTTACTAGAAAAGGTAAAAGGAATAAAATAATATGCCAAGAAATAAAAGATCAACAATACTGTATTAACCAACAGTGTACAAGCAATCAGAAATGAGACAAATAGTGTGTCTGCCATTCTAACAACGTTGGCTACAAGCCTGGATATAAAGGATGGATGGAGTCTGATGTCCAGATATCGGGGAAAAGAGAGCGTCAGTGCGGGGCCGGCACAGCTGAAGGCATACCCCCCATTTAGTAGACCATTCAGGGTGGAACGCTGCACGTGGGGGTGTGGGGGTGTATGTCCATGGGATAGGACCAGGAGAGCAAGGGCTTTACAGGCTCTGTAAAAGGTGAGGAGAAGAACCTTGAAGCTGAGCTGTCATTTTATTGAAAAGCCTGCAGCGGTCGGCCAGTGTGGGTGGGTTGGGTTCCAATGGTCTGCTGATGCAGTCTGGATGCTCTGCAGCAAGCTACTGTATTGTTGTGGCATTTAGTGGAATGCCATATGACATGACAGACAGCAGCAGTCAGTCAGTATCTGTATGTAGCAGTGGTGCACAATATATCGACTCAGTATCGTTATCGTAATATCACATCGAATGTGCAACATTCCGTTTATTTAGTGGAGAGATGCATTCATTGGCTGTTTGGATTAGTTGATTTAGACAGAAAAGTAAGATGTGTGGATAAGGAAGCTAACGACATTATATAGATTGAAGCGGAAACCAAAAAGTGGCCAAAAAGAATAACTCCCCTGTAGCTTGGAGGGACTGTTGTTGTACCAGTCCAATATGACTGTCAGTTGAAAATGTGTTGTTTTGAAATGTTATGAATATATTTTGACGCATTTTCCTATAACCTTTGTGATTTTACTTATGTTTAAAAATATCAAAATGAATATCAATATTGCAATTTTCATGATCAATATCGCAATATCACCTTTAATAAATATTGTGCACCTCTAGTATGTAGAGGTGATCTCCAATCAGGTGTGCTAATTTTATAGCATTACACAATTTATCAAACATTTGTATTTATTAATAAAAATACATGAAAACAAATAATTGGACAGAAGGTTGAGTCCAGATTTTGCCATGGTTCTAACATGGGTAGAATAACATGCAAACGAGTGACAGAATGTAAGGTTACATCTGAAGGTTAATATGAAATTAATGCAGTCGATGCTGACAAATATACATAAATATTTTACTGGATTAGACATTTGCCAATGTAACAGGATTGTGTTGGACCGTTATCGAAAGGTGGATTAAGTGGTGAATAGATACATGAGTCCAAGTGATGTTACAAATAAATTGTAAGTACCGGTATGTTGGTCTGACAATCTGTGTGCTATGTAGTTATTCATGTGGACAAGCCCGCAAACAGTTCTGACTGTTCACTTGGATCTTAAATTGCCGGTATGAGTTTTGTTTATATTGTCTCGTGTCCGTCCATGTCCCCTAGCTCATATATAGCCTGACTCCGCCCGACTATTGCTCTCAGCTCGATGTTCACTGAGATTACAGTCTGGAAACCCTGTTCACTTTAGCTTTCACACAGCCACCAATCAGGGTGGGTTAGTGAGATTCATTTGAAGTCAAGCATGTATTCCAAAATGGTGGTAGAGCTAGATGAAGCGATACAAACATCTGTAGAAATACCGATGGGTAAAAAGGCTATCCAAAAGTTTCAAAATTAAACAGTGGTATCCACCTAGTTTGTGTATGCGACCGCAAACACTTTCCAATGGCGCGTGTTCAGAATTTTGGGTCTGGTAACACCAGGCTAACTCATACACGCTCTTGTCTTACAATGATTGTTTATCTAAAGTGACATAAAATTAGTACAAGGAGGAGATGGGTTTGTTATCATGCATTTGGCTCAATGATTCTTACAGGTAAGTCAACTCAGGGGGTTGAACCCATGACCTACAGGCTTGGAATCAAACACCCAGACCACTAGTCTATCACGGAATGCTGTGTGTTGCTCAAGGGCATTTTAACAAGGCAAGGTTGCCTGTCCAAATGAAAGCTTTATCACAGGTCCTCGTGGTATAGGCCAGTTTACCTATTCAACATGCTGCCCTGAACCAGGATATCAACCCAGGGTTTGAAGATACACCTGTAATGAAGCCTGTACAGGAAAAGGTGGGGTGCCTCACATACAAAATACAGTACACATCTTCAACTTCTCAACTTTGCCCGATGTGTACCACCTTTCCCTTCCAGTATTTTTCCCTTCTTTACAGCAGAGCTTTGCTTATCTAAAACTCTAAATATCTTTACCGAGAGTCAGGTTTCATTTTCTTCTTTTTTTAGTCCTTTCTTCGTTTCCACTGCCGCGCTCGGCTGCTCCCTGCCTCTCTGCCCCTCCCCCACTCCCCAATCATCCTCCCCTCTCTCTGCCCCTCCCCCACTCCCCAATCATCCTCCCTGCCTCTCTTTCTTTCTCTGCTTCTGCTGGCTCTGCTTTCATTCTAGCCCCCCCCCCCCCCCTGAGTCTCTCCCTCTCTCCCTGCCCCCCTCCCGCTCTTTCCCTCGGGGGAATAAAGGTCATCGCACAAATGATTACTCAGACCCCAGTCGCCATGGCAACGCTGTCATGTGACAGCGACGGGCATGCATCGAGCACAACAAAGACTCCGATTAGTAAGCTAGTGATGGAGAGCGCAGGCGCAGGCTTTGTGTGGTTGCACCCCCACCCTCCCTCCACTAGCTGGGTGGGGGCGGAGGGGGGCGAATGGAGGAGAAAAAAAGCCCCAGCAAACATTCTGTTCACAACGTTCCAGCTTTGTCTCATTCTGTGGCCAGCTCGCCTTAGCCAGGCAAATGAGGCCAGGTGACTTCTAAAATACAGCTCTAATGACTTGGGATATTACGTTATTTGTACGTAAGTCATCTTCAATTGGAGGAGGAAAATATATCTTCATTTACTTTCATGGGGAATTTGATTCCTTATATAAAGGTAGCTTTCCACATAAGGTGAGATATTACCGTCCATGATGAATGCCAGTAGGTGAAACATACTGGTGATTCAGATGCACTTGTCAGTTGGCCAAATGATAATTGGTCAAATACACTTAATGAAGACTATTCTAATGTATGCAGGCATTTCCTGTTACAAACTGAATGAGTCAGATGTGAACAACGTGATCACGTGGCTTTTCTGTAAGGGACCTCTAGGGATGTTTCTTGACACTCCACCTTGTTCACTATGTAAAGTAAAATCGTTGCTACTTGATTTAATGTCCTCCCTTTACCTGCCTTGGTCAGCCATGCTAGATTCTATAGAATCTATTCACTGTATCCTCCTGACACAATGCCTATAATTGGCACAGGGTGTGTCCTATGCTCAATAAGGCCTCTTGGAAAAGGGCATGTAAAGCATTTCAGACTATTGTGAATCTTTATTGCTGTGTAGTATTCTAATGTGATTTGTCATTAGATAGACATGCTATTTATTAGGGCTATAATGGAAGTATACAGTATAGTGCATGATGCCTATTTGCCTCCAACCACCTGGATTTCTTTTAAAATATCCTCAGTAAAACTCAATCCCTGAAATTAATTTAGTAACCTACTGTACGTGAGGGAGAGAGAGAGAGAGAGAGAGAGAGAGAGGGAGAGAGAGGGATAAATATCATTCATTGATATTTTTAGAACACATTTCAAGGCCCCACTAACAAAGAAACAGAACTAGTGATGGGAATGATTGCACAATATACTGTATAATAACAGTGATATAGTGTATATATATACACACAATGAATAATAACAGTACATGTGTGTGTGTGCGTGCGTGTGTGCGTGCGTGTGTGTGTGTGTGTGTGAGAGAGCACGCGCTTGCATACACAATGGACCACGTTTGCGTGAGCAGGAACCTTCATTTGTATCAGACTACCTTTGAAGCTGTAAAAAATGTGAAACATCTACAGTACGTTATGTATCAAGTCTAGACTCTAGCTGTTATGGCTAGGCAGCTGCTGCTATCCCTCAAATCGAGACACACGCCTGCAAGTTATTTTGAGTAGCTAGAAGCTTGGGTATGATGAACTCTAGCGTAAACTGAGTTGGAAAAGGTTTAACGAATAAGAGCATAGACAATAATAGAAAGCTTAATCAATCATCAATCAATAATGATCTTTGATTTTTTTAATAGTTAAACGCGATTAAAAACAAATAGTGATGGCAATGTGAATATAATGTAATCCCACCATATCATCAGTTGTCTTTCTCCGAAGCATCCCTGAAATGTGTTATATATTTTCAGTCTATTATATCTGTTAAATATTTATAATTACGTACAATTACTTCCTTGTGTGTGAAATGCCGCTGCTGGCGTTTCTGATGTTCCTCTGTGAAGAATTGGTTGCATACTTTATATGTTGTATTGGACACAACGCAAACACCCCAACTGGCTCAAATACGCTGTAAAGAAATGGACTCAACATGCACTAGCTCATTGTAGATTTATTGTATTATGTGATAGAACATCATCCATTTTCCCTCAAGCATTCTTTCTATTTTTCTTACTTAATTATACTGTAGATTTCCTACATGGCCTGAAAATCTGATTAGATGTTGTATACAGTAGTTGTTTGTCTTATCATTTATTCCCTGATGTTGATGATAGGTGTCAATGGCTTATTGCTAAAAAACTGGCTATATAATATGATATTATACTTATAATTATATTATGCCTTTTTGCATATTTGCATATTTGAGCATAAGCAGTGACCACGTCATCATGACACACTTGTACCCTATTAGCCTATCCTGTGTGTGTGTGTGTGTGTGCGCGCACGCGTGTGCACGCAGATTACATTCTCCTCCAGCATTATGCATGTTGATCAATATATCAATGGTTATCAATGTATCAATCAACTGTGCCTCCAATGTCACCATTATGTTGATTTGTTATGTTGATAACAAAGTTGATTAAATGCAGCATTCAAAAATAACTAAAATATTTATGTTATTGTAGCATAGCACAACATTATGCTTGTTTTTCAGTATTTCAATGAGCATGTTCTCTGGGTCTCAATGCTCACCCTCAATATTGTGATCAGCTAGGACAAAGGGGAGGGGGGGCTTGACTCAGACAATGGCTCTTGGGTGCAGGCTGTCATTTTGCATCACATGACTGAGTCTCTTAATATGCCAAATATAGATGGATATGTCTAGGAAGCTATTTATAGCATTTATGGTAGCAGCCAATAGTGTTGTTGAGTGTTCACCCCATTCGCTTTTTGTTGATTATGTGTGTGTGTGTGTGTGTGTGTGTGTGTGTGTGGTGGTGGTGGGAGGAAAGCACTTTTGTTTAGTTGTCCCTAATGAACACGACATGTACCTAGCCCAGATTATCCTCTACCATATGGTACAATGTATAATGTAATAATATCCCATGTTTAATACCTTAGCCAAAGTAATGCTTAAAATAGAAAGACACGTTTCAGTATAGTATACTGTTGGTATACTGTTGGCGAGGGAAGGTCACAGACTAAAATGAACACAAAACAATACCTCCTGTCCCATCTTCAGCCTGTGCGTATGTCTGTGTGCACACGCGCACATGTGACTGCGTGCAAGGGTGCATTTCTGCATGTGTGGCTCAGTCAGCTTTGTCCCTCAAAGAGGTTTTTCCCCTTCACTTTTTTTACTCTCTCTCTCTCTCTCTCTCTCTCTCTCTCTCTCTCTCTCTCTCTCTCTCCCTTTCTTTTCCTGGAGAGAGAGAGAGAGAGAGAGAGAGAGAGAGAGAGACTGGCGCCAGCAGTCTGGAACAAGCCTGACAGGATTTGAATTATAGAAGCAGAGGACAAGGAGGAGGAGGGAGGGAAGGAAAGGGGTGTCTGTGGTTGTGTCAGTGTGTGTGTGTGTGTGTGTGTGTGTGTGTTAGAGAGAGAGAGAGAGAGGCTCAGCTGAGGAGCCATGTTATTTCAAGGCATTGTTGAAAACCAGGCAGAGGGAACAGCGTTTCGTAGCTATTTTTCTCATTTCTCTTCCACAATTCAGATGTCTTCAAAACGTATTCAACAACAACAGAATGTTCAATACATTTGCTGGATTTTTACATACAATATGTAATCATAAATTGCGTTACAACCTTACCACAGCCATGTTTGTAGTGAAACTTGAAGCTCAAATTAACTAGTTCCAAAAGCATAATGTGTGATTTTCTGATCTTAATTACAATAATGACCTTGCCAATGAAGCTGAAACAGCAAGAGTTTCTCCACTTATTTCTTCAGAATGATACTTGATGCGACCATTAATGGCTATGTTTCATCTTCACTACGCTATGCTATCAGAGGTCCCTCAGGGCTCAATCATGGGACTGCTTTTCTTTTTAATGCTTTTGTTTGTCTGTGTTTGGCCAGTTCCAGTAGCTTGACACTGTGGCCAATAGGTCATTAATAGTCAAATAATGTATGGCAGACTTTTCAACATTCATTATGTGCGAATACTGTGAGAAGGTGAGAAGAAGACCTGAATGTGTGAACATCTCCTTGTCACAACCATGTACAACTGTAGAGTGGGGTTGGGTACTGTGGAAAGGGAAAAACCTCGCAAGAGAAAGCTTTACACTGTTGTAGACTATATATACATTCTGATTGGCATAATACATGAACCACAGCACTACCTGCAGCATAAGGCCATTTCAATGTCACATGCCTATTGACGCTAAGGAACATTTTTTATCTGCTACCAGCAGCCACTAACGTTGCTGGAGGTGAACCATTAGTATACTGCTGGATGTTGTGTTAGGACCCATTGTTCAAGAAAGTGAACCATTCTTTTAAGTCTGTTAAAAAGCTGATTTAATTTTATATGCAGAGACGGCAGAGAAATATATATAGAGTCTGCTGTGGTTCAAGTTGCTATGACCACATGGTGATGCCCTCCAGGCAAGTGGGAATATTTTAGAAATACAACAATATTGTCATGTTTGAGCCTCAGTCAGACACTCAAAAGTTTACTGAGATTTTCTGGTGTATCTGAATGGTGAGTTTAGTCAGAATAGGAAATAACAACTTTGTAAAGTAGATTGTCATGTATCTGACGACACTTGATTGTAACTACTTGAGTTTTTATGTTACAAAAGGAAAAACACTTTCTATTGCTCACTAAATTATAAAATAATCTGTTTGTTTTCTTCATATCAGACAGCTCATGATGATGCATTTAACAACCTAGGCGATGCAACAGCAGAAAAGAGGATTGGATTTTCGCTTGATATATTTATTTGCACGTCTACATATTGATTGCATGTACACATACACACTGCTTTACATCAAACTTAGAAATATTGGGGGGAAAATGTAACTTGTATTAGTGAATCCAGTGTAATTGTGTAGTTAAAAAAGTGACTGTTAGACATTGACATAATTTCCTGACTATTTTTGTAATTCTTAATTTGATTATTTAATATGTATTGTTAAATTATTATTTTATTTATTTATAATAACACCTTTTACACATAGTCATTTTGAAAGCTAAATAATTTAAAAGCATATACTTAAATTATTCAACATAAACTTGAAATGGTACTTTTTTATAGATACATTTTTGTTTTGGATCCTTTGGCATATTGTGAAAGGAGTCTCCTTGCTCTTGATTATTATATAATAGAACAAATTGCAATTTAACCAGCTATTACTAAGTACACTAGCAGGCAATTCTATTTTCTAAGATACAGTTTAACGCTTCAAGAATGTGCTTCTGTAGGGAATTAAGAAGAAATACTAGCCATAGCAATTTTCAGTGGAAAATGCTTAAAGAAAATGTGCATGAAAGTATAGACAGACAACAACTTGTTAGCTATGGACAAGAGGAGTAAAAACTGAAAACATGATTTGAGGGAAAAGAAAGAAAATAATAAAATGGGAAATAAACATAAAAGCAGAGAGCCTCTGGCTGATGGAACAGTACGATTTTGAGGAGAGAAGAGGCATTGATAGATGAGAGGGGAATTAAGAAATTATCTTAAAAAGAGTTGGAAGGGTTTCCGTGCAAAAGGGAGGAGAAAGAGAACGGGTGAGACACCGGGTGTGAGGGAGTGAAAGAGCAAATTTCTTCTTGGTGAAATCATCCCGTCTGCTTCGCTGGGAGAATGGCTGTCTGCACCACACATGTGTGTACATACATACAGTACTCACAACATGCTCAACACACCCACAAGCACATATATAACTGTACAGTATATACCCTTCAGTGCATGCAAGGCTTGTGTGCAGCGAAGTGTATGTGGGCTGGATTTATAAATGTATCACAGTAAGACAAGTCAGATTGGAGAAGACACAGGGAAGAGACTGGAAGAGACGCAAAATGAAAACAGATGAAGGCACCAGAAAGAAAGATGAATGCACAGTAGTAAAAGGAAAGGATAGATGTGAGCTAACAAATACGGCAAACATCCCCTGCCTATAAAAACTAGATTCACTGGGCAGCTTGCTGTGGACAGAAGGTGTTTTTAGAAGGGAACAGAAAGAACAAACTTCAGGGGCAGAATGACTAAATCCTAGCTATGAGGGAGACATGTGAAAGAAGGTCTGAAATAAGAAAAGGAAGACAGAAATAGCCTAATCCTGTTTGTGAATGGCAAATAAGCATTGAGTAGTCCTCTTCTGTTGGGTCATGACGACTATATGCTCATACAAAATGTCTGTCTGTCTACAGGCACAGTATAGGTTAGTGGTTTGAATGGTTGACTCCTGGCCAATGGGTTGTGGGTTAAAACCCTGGCATGCTCCTACTTTTGATTCATTCAGGACCAGTTACTTTTTCCAGTAACTAGTAGGGATGGCACGATCCAGTTTTTTCAGTCCCGATACCGATACAGATACCAGCACTTTGGGTATCATCCGATACCGAGTACCAATCCGATCTAATTCCAGCGTTAAAATAGGTTTTAAGATAAATTGCAAAGTAAATGACAGCCAATCTCTATTTTAGGACATAGATGCATTTTAGAAACCTGCTGCTGATAGTGTGGCCTGGGTAGGTTAGACATGGCTGATGCTTGACAGAAGACCTACGCATGTAAATAAATGTAATTGGATTAGCCCCATGGACACAATTGGGTACAATTGTCCAATTGTCACCAATACCGATCCAGCTATTTAAGTCAGTATAGGACCGATTTCCGATTTCAGTATCGTATCGGTGCCATCCCTAATAACAAGTAGTGTAAAATATAACTTTTTACAAAACAGTAATAATATTAATATTACTAATCCAAGTAATGCTGCATTACAAGAACAATATTTCTGGTCCTAGCAAATTTAGGGTGGTTAATTGAACCAACCTGTGTAATAATCTGGTTTGAGAGGCTACAATGTTTTCACTTTGGCTGATTGTTGACTCCTATTGTTCCAGTAAAGAGTATACAATTCTAAAATGAGATAGCTACACGGGTTGTCATTATTTGGAAGGGGCGAAGCAGGGTAGTTATTGTGAAAGTAATAGTAATGTAACTAGTAACTAATTCATTTTAATACACAGTATTATAACTTTTTGAAGCAATAATAAGTAATAAGTAACTAATACTATTCCTGAGTAACTTATTCAACACTGTTCAGTACAGAGTCATGCCAAGCCAAAGCTGGGTAATGCATGAAAAGTCCTCATGAATATTTGTGTATGGGAAAATGAGATATTCACTTCCGGAATATAGACCCCAGATATAGATCTGCCTACATCCTCCAATCTGTATCATCTGCTGGCATCATCTGCTGGCATCACCTGCTATTCTATAGTGAGTGTTTCAGCCCAGCACTGATCAAATATACATCTGACCATTGCAGTTTCCATCACGATTATCTGGTAAATGGATCCGTTCACACTGTTGGTGAAAACACAACCAAACACCTCGCATTGTTTCTCTTTCACACTAATCTTTACATTATATGCAAAATAAAAATGTTCTGATGAGCCAAAGGCTATTGTAGAAATGATATTGAAAACATTGTTCCTTTCCTCAGTCTCTTTGTTTCAGTTAGCAGGATTTAGTCCATCTGTCCATGCTCGTGAGGCAGCGCTACCAGGATGGCCAGTATATGCTTTGTGGCAGATGTGTATTTGTATATGAACAACACTAGTATCCTCTGTCCACATCTTCTACTGCCCTCTAAGCATCCTTGGATATCTCACTCTGTTTCACACACATCAAACTGTTCCCATTTGAACACACCTCCATGTGTGTCCCAAAGCTAGCCTCCAAGAAAACGCTTTCATCATGCACGCACACACACACACATATACGTGCACGCGACCACACGCACACACACACAAATCCACACGCACACACACAAAGACAGAAAGGGAGGGTAGGCAATGGGTAGGGGGTTAGGGTTGGGCCAATGCAGGGAGAGAGAGAGAGAGAGAGAGAGGCACAGGACTGGGGATTTAGACAGCATTGTAATAATGGCGTGCAACTCGATACTCGCACACACTGAATATTCCCCAAGAGGGCTTTTTCCATTACCCCAGCACAGCAGAATGGTGGAGTCATTTAGTTGAGCCTCTCCAACTCCCTCCCTCCCTCCCTCCCTCACTCCCTCCCTCTCTCCCTCCCTCTCTCACTTTCAAACACTGCGCTAGCCTCCCTCCCTCTCCCTCGGTTCTCTCTCTCCTCTCCACACTCCTCCCTGTGTTTTTCCATAGATACATTGTGCAAATGTAACCTTTCGCAAGCCCCTACCCCCACCCCCAGGAAACTGGTTGGCCGCTTTGCTGCCAGGAAATATGAAAAACTGGCAGGCTGCCCATTTAATCTGCAGAGTGAGGGGAAGGGAGAGGGGTGGAAGGCAAAGGAAGGGGGGGGGGGAAGAAAGGAGAGGTGGAGAGAAAATAGAGAAACAGAACAGAGAGAGAGAGGGAGCGGTATGGGGAGAGAATGCGGGCCATTTTACTAGCACGAAAAAGAGCCATATTAATGGTGGCAGATAAATCATTTGTGGACAAGCAAAGCAAGCAAGCGTCGTGCAATCAATAAAGACAACGTGCGGGTGGTGTCTGCACGTATAGCCTAGCCAGTACAACAGCAAGCTTTTCATATTGTTAATGTTGCACATTGTTAACAATTATGTACATGTTTTCGCTTTTGGATTCAAATCAAAATACATGTAGCTGCACACCATCATCAACTAGATTCTGACAATTACCCTGAATAATGTGCAAACATGCATTCATTTGAACACAAATACTTATATAGACTATTCATGAGTTCAGTTGCCGTGCAAGACACACAAGCACAAGGTTTCTTTTCTTTTTCTCACACTGGTGTATTCCCACCCCTCTAAAGATTGTTTTCCAGTCAGTGAGCTTTTAACAGGCAGAATATTAGATAGGCGGATGCTGCAGTTTCTATATGAAGGAGTGCAGGAAAGAGAGGAAGAAAGACACTCTCATTTAACTACAGTGCCACCTGGTGATCATAGTTGCAAATAACACCTTCATTCTATCAAGTATCTTGCAAAGTACTTTGACATTTGAGTGGATGCAGGTCCTATGTGTGCTTCAGTCAATTTTACCTGTTATTTAAGTAATGCTAATAAACTACTAAAATGAATTGGCATATGTGTGATACACACATACAAACATGTTACATTTTGTATAAATTACTATATTTTATTATGAAAAAAGTTAAAGTAGAAGCCAATTTCAAACGATTAGATATAAGAATTCTACATTATATCACAGCATTAAAAACTAAGAAAAATTATACATAAGTGCATAGCCATGAGTAAAATACACCATTAAAGGCAGGGTTTGTAATTCTCAAGAACATTTGAGAACTTCGAGCTAATATCAAAACAATATCCCTCCGCGGTGCTGCCTCACACATTGAAACGCATTGTTAAGCAAAGCGTAGTACTCTGGTAACTACAGCTTTGTTTGTCACAGATAAGGTAAGCTAGTGAAATGCAAAAAGATATTTGGTGAATTTGGTGAATTGGTGACAAAAAGTGTATTAGCTTACAATGAGACTATACCTTTAATTATTTGAGTTTAATGACATTTCCTACTTTAGTCCTCTGAGACTCTGCATTTCAACAAAGACCAAATACACTTTTTTCTTTGGCATGACCTTGTAAACCTAACAACCCAATAAGGGGTTAAAATGCCTCTGTAGGAAAACCTAGCCATATTTAGGCAAGACATTACTTAATCTTCATCATTATTTTCCTCTGTGGGGAAAATGTGTCCTCTGTATTTGACCCATCCTACTTAGGATCAGTGTGCATATATATACTGTATGCCTGGGGTCTAGGGTCCAGTTCTAATGCAATGTCTTGCAATGACAGGAATATTCTTCCAACATATAAACCAAAATGAGATCCACATGTACATGGAGAGAACATCCAAACTCAGATAGGACATATTGGACATACCTCTAAGTAAAGCAACAATGCTGTTAATTGTCAGTATAATGTGATCTCCTAAATCAAACTGTGTATGGGACAGGCCAATGGGGAGGGGGTGCTGGTTAAACTTTTTTTCAAATATATCCTCTTGGAACAGCTTCTAAAAAAAAAATCAACATTTCAAATGCTTTCGTGAATTGGAACACTGATTAATCAGCCCTAAAATGCCTTTAAGATTTTTTAAGAAAGTCGTCATTGAGATCCTTTGATGAACAGCCTAGTTCTCTACTGTGATACATTTGTATATTATGGGTACTGTATGTCCAAGCAGACAACCCCTAGCAATCAAATAAACAAGCGCACAGTACCTGGTGAACCAGCACATTTTCCACTGTAGAAATGTCTGCATTGAACGGCCTACCAAGACACAGGCACAGTCTAGAGAAGATGCTAATGCTTAAGCGGCCTAATAGATGCTAATGAAGCCGGCATTATGGCCCTTCAGTATTCGGTGTGCTCACCACCGGGGTGTTTAGTACCGAGGGTACTAAACTCACAATATTCCTTCTCCACCCACATACCCTTGAATGTCAAACATCCTGGAAGCTCTTCCTGTGGTTTTGACGTATTTCCTATTGGTTGCCAGGCAACACAGGGCGGAAAACGCGGCAAGGTGATGGGTGAGGGATAAGCCTCGGGGAGTTTGGAGGAGAGGAGCGAGGAATGGAGGAGACAGAAAGTGTCGAGGGGTTGTTCTGTCCTCACACAGCATCGTTGTTGCACGCACGCACGCATACACGCGCACACGCGCACACACACACGCACACACAAACACACACACACACACACACACATGCACGCACACACGCACGCTCCACTCACACACACAGGGCAAATGTTTCCACAAGAAGTGATCTTGCTATGTAAGATGCAATTAATGTTTCTACAATATCTTTAAGTTAGCATCACAATAATGGTCACGGGGAATAAAGAATATAAAGAATTGACTGTTTATGAATATCATACTGTTTTGACTAAATGTGACTTTCATGCCATGTAGGACACCTGTTGTTAAAATACAATCAGTAACCAAATGCAACTCAATATTAACAAATAACAACACTTTTAGTATCACTCATTGAGGTAAGATGTAAGTGCAGCATGAATTGATGTCCTTAAGATGTGCATCTGTCATATTTAACTCTGACAATTACGGGTACAATTACATCATTTAGCAGATGCTTTTATTCAAAGTGACTTGCAGTGAGTATATACTGTACAGTAGGCTATATATACAAGTAAGGAGCATTTAGGTGTTAGCCATCTTGCTTAATTAAGGATGCTTATAGCCAGAACTGTAGGCTGGGCTTGATGTCGATCCAATCTAAATAGACTTAGTGACCTTATAATTACAGTACCTATTACAGACTACTACTAAGCTCATAATGAGAACTTGGTGAGGTCAGCGATTGTAAGCGAATACAGTTTTTGTTAAATTCAGTAAATACTTGTATTTCCTCGCGGTCTGCTAGCTGTCCGTTCTGTATGTGCACTGAATAATTAATCAGGTGTGTTTTGAAGCTTGAGCTGTGCTGGCTTCTGCTGACTCTTGTGTATGCCAATAATGTACCTGACTCCGCCTGTTTTAATATATTGTCTACTGATGACCTATGTAAAAATCCACCCCATACAGTCATGAATGGGGAAATAGGCCAAAGTAACATGGATTTAGTCTTGCAGAGCCAACCTTTACATACGTAAAGTCTGGGACACAGTGCTGGCTAACTGCATCAGAACTACTGGACAAGCGAGGTATTTTGATTGACATGCACAACAACTAACTACGTAACTTGATGACCAAGTTGGCCGTTAAACTAACAATGAGGACTTCTTTTCAAAACTAAAGGTCTTTTAAATCTGTAAAATTAGTAAACTACGGTTACTGCTTAAATTAAATGTTTAATTTTAAATGAGTGAATACAGTAGTGCACTAGTATCGCATTACTGATAGGCCTACACACGTGTGAGTTCCTTATGTGAGTAGTGCTAATGGAAGGAAGAATCTGAGAATAATGGGGATTGACTCCTTTTTGTAGCTTGCCTCAAGTGGCCATTCAAGGAACAGCAGGCACTTCGTTTTGGATTTATTTCTCAGCAATGGAGGTTTTTCAGTTGGTCCGGATTGTTTGCAATCACTGCTTCATAATGGGTGTAGACATCTGGCTCATTTTGAAACTTTTTGAGCAGCTTTAACTAATCGGTATTGCTACAAATCTTTGTATTGGTTCATCTAGCTCTCCCACTATTTCTATACAGATGCTGGACTTCAACATCATTGCATTTAGCCACCTCTGCTTGTCACTGACTGGTCCACCATCCAGGGCGGCTGTGTGAACGCTAAAGGGAACACGGTTTCCAGACTATAATCTCAATTGAGCTGAGAGCAATAGCCAAGATAGCTGACTCCACCTTTCAACAATCTTGTCTGGATTGTCTTGATGTACCGGTAGTGTCTTTACACTCAAAATATGAATAATGGTTATTCATGGACTGAAACCATCAGTTCTTGCAAACCTAAACAATGAAGACCTAAAATACGGTCAAAGGCCACACATTGTGATAAGCATATTGTAGCAGCATGCCTCCAGACTATATTATCCAGACTATGGAGGTATTGTTGTGTGGCCTCTCAGCATTAGGTGACTTCATCCGACTGTGCCTCACTTCCAGGAGGGCTACATCAGCTGATTTACTGTTGGTGTGGTTGTAAAACATGGTTGGTCTGTCCTCACACACACACACGCACACACACACACACACACACAGTGAGTCATCATGTTGCCACACAATGATCTTTGTGCGTGTGATTCAGTCTCCGTTATAATTAAACTTATTTATGAATTGTGTTGAACTCACCAACATTACCAATCAACACTTTATATTTAATGTTATCTAGATTAAATAATCTAAAATATTGAAAATAATAACAGCTATGGTATATAACCCCCCCCCCCCACACACACACACACACACACACACACATACATACATACAAAAACACACATTATATGGAGTCATGTCTTTTACCTACACACCCTAAAACACACAAACATATTTACAACAAAACCTATTGCTATGAGATGACCTCAAACATTGTCCAGTGTGTGTGTGTGTGTGTGTGTGTGTGTGTGCGTCTGCGCGCATAAAAGACAGACACACTCACACCCCACCCCCTGGTATGAATGACATGCCTTTTCTTTGTCAGTGTCTGGGCTGCCACACCCCCTCCCCCCCAACCCCCTGGCTGTTCTCCCACAAATGCTTGAAAGGAGGTGGGGGTTGCATGGCACTAGGGCTGGAGGGAGGGGGTAGTTGGTAATGAAGAACGGGAGGGGGTGCTATTTAAATTCTTGCTTTGTTCTATCAACCACCCCCACACCCAACACATATGCACACACACTCATACTTCCTGCACCCCCCCCCCCCCTCCACAATCCCCATCTTAAGCTCTCTCTTGCTCTCTTTTCTTTTTAGGCACTAAAGCAACCAAAGTTAGTTGAATAAATAAGACCATCATAGATAGCAAAAGAAATACAGAAACATAGTTGGTGTGTTTGGCGGAAAGTGTGTGTGTGTGTGTGTGTGTGTGTGGGGTGGGTAGAAAATTGGAAATTTGGGATATTGGGTGACAAAGATAAGGTTAGATAAGATGGACTGACTGGAAAAGAAGCGTGTTTGTAGTACTGTCTGTGTGTTTGAACTGTAGCTAGACACATACAGTCAGACACACAGACAGTTTGGGGAAAGCAGTAAAAGGATCTTATTGTTTAAGAGTTTAGTCTCCAGCCACTCCCTGTAGGACACAAAAACAGTACTGGGAAAACCGGAGGAGTGGAAATACCCAGAGAGCGAGAGAGATATAGCACAGAAATTATCATGTTTATAAAACTGAAGGAAATAAATGCTAAAAATTTAAAAGAAGGCAACAATTTATATTAATTACTTAATACTGTACACTTAACATATTTGGTCCCCACCCAACGCAAGAGCAATGCACGTATCTTTGCTAGTTTCAGACAGTTGGAGATGTCATTTTCCTGTCCAGTGCCCTTGTTATTTAAATAGCAAATGCACGTGTGCCCATCTGAGCTCCTATGGGCATGCTTGAATTAAAATGTGTTGTGGTCAGGCACATTGTTATCTTGAGGCAAACAAAAAACAATTGTATGATTGACCAATTAAAACATGAAGTAAGCAAGCCATCAGTTTGCTTAGATTGTTAAAATATAGACACACAATCTTACAGGCTGACATTATTTTTGACTTTGTTCATATAAGTAATTTATATCTCATTCAGATTAGGTAAACATTTAAAGGTTGTGTCACTCTAAACTAAAGGAATTTATGATCTTGTCTTCCACTAAAAAAGTGAAGGCTTCTTGGGCCATACATACACACATGCACACACTGCTATTGCACACCGGCTATGAAAAAAAGATCTTGGATTATAATTCACACAGAGGGCGTGTGATGCAATTTTCTGTTCAGGACACAAATAATCTACCCTGGCTCTGTCTTGCTCGCGACTCAATTTTTGCTGAATTGAAAACCCTTGGATGGCGGACTAAGTGGGCTCAAAGTCCAGTGGGGTGTGATGACGCTGAGGTCAAACGTGTGTTGTGAAATAGTGGTAGAGCTAGATGAAGCGATACAAACAGTTGTAGCAACACAGTCAATCCAGTAGTTTCAAAATAAATCAGTAGACAATGACTTTGAACACCTCCCACCCTTTTCACAGACCCTATTCACAAAGTGAATTCTGAGTGGTTACACCAGGCGGCAATAACGCCACTGTATATTTGAATATTAAATTATTGTTTGCTGCTATATTAATGTTTAAAATATCATATATGTGATCTTTAAATTATTTTATACAGACATTTAAACAAATTATCCTACAATGAAAGAAGTACATGTTTCAGCAGGTTTCAAAAACATAATGCAATGTTTTCATGCACCCCTGATCACTACTTTATATTATTTAAATATATCATATCAAAAAGCATATTAATTGCCATAGGCAATGAGTTGTTAAAGGCTCAGATTGTATCTGGCATGGGCAAAAAAACCAACATGTGATTCACTAAAAAGAGTGACCGAAATATTTTCTAAATATCCTGCCTCAAACATTCACATTCATGCTAGCCTTGACCATATTACTGGGTATGTACATTCGATGTATCCTTTATAGTAGCATATGTTATTATAAATGTTGTTTTTCTATAGCATTCAATCATCCTGCATGCCCCAAATACACCCACGCTACTGTTGCTATTTTATGTTTTAGGTAGAACAAGCGAGTGGCTGCCGAATTTCGGTTCAAAGTAGAAGTGGAAAAAAGCGATAAAAGAGACCGTGACAGGGGGAATAAGAGAGTAAAAAAAAAAAAAAAGTGGGAAATGGTTTGTCAGAGTGCGGAGAAAGGGAATTAGGAGAAAGAGTGACAAGTGAAGGGAGCAGGCAGCGGAAGGGAAAGGAAAAGGGTAGAAAGGAGGGAGGATGAGGAAACCTAATGTAGAGAGAAACTGAGAAAAGAAGGAGCAGAGATGGGCTGAGGTAAGGAGAATGAAAAGCAGTAGGACACCAGGAAGAAGGGAGTGTGCAGTGCCTGAGCTAGCCTGAGCTAGCAGGAGGGGGCTGAGTGAGGATCAATAACTAATTTCAGTGCAAAGCTCAACTTGGACTGTTTTCCAATAAGGCTGGGACATGACAACATGGCTTGTGGAGCTGTGGAACTCTCTCTCTCTCTCTCTCTCTCTCTCTCTCTCTATATATATATATATATATATATATATTATATGTCTGTCTCCCTCCCTCCCTCTCTCTCTCTCTCTGCATCTCTGACTCTACCTATTTTGTCTGTTTTCTCTCAGGTCTATAGTGACAGCCAGGATTTAAAGCTGCACTCTTCTCCACTCTGCCCCCTGAAATATAAACTATAAGCTGCCAGCTTCCAGCCTGGTATAAATCATCCTGCACTGGTGCACTGGGCTGGTCAGCATGCCGCGAGCACTGGGCGGCTCCCACGGACCCATGGCGCTGGATGGCGACCCGCCGTTGGCACTGGGTGGCACCAGTGGGCCAGACAGACTGGATGAGCAAACCGCCGTGCTGGATGGAAACCTGCGAATGTTGGTTGGCGCAGATGGCCCCCGGATGTCAGGAGGCAGCCCACATGCGCCGAGCGGCTCTCTGGCACTGGCCAAAGGGGACCGCCTCTGGGAGTGGCGATCCCTGTGCACTGCGCGGCCGCACCAATGGGACCTCGCACGGAATGCCCCTGGTGGGCCATATATGTGGGGCGGCTCCAGCGGACCCCTGATGCAGGGCGGTTCTAGTGGGCCCTCGATGCAGGGAAGACCCCTGACGTAGGGTGGCTCCAGCAGACCCCCGTTGTGGAGTGGATCCCTAAAGATGGGTGGCTCTGGCGTAGGGCTGGGCGATATATCAATATTTAATTTATATTGGTATATTTTCAAAAGAGATCTAATATTAGACAATATTGTTTATATCGATATAATTATATTCAGACATTTTTTCAGAGTAGCCAAAGGGAGAGCAAATACTGGACAGCAGCCCGCATGCACTGGGCGGTCACCCCGACAGACTTTCGGCGCTAGACGGCACCAGCCAACCCGCACTGGGTTGTTCCGACGAACCTTTCGGTGCTGAGTGGGTCTGGTGCCGCTACGATGCCTTCCTCTTTGCCGATGGTCTAGTGGGGGGGGGGGGGGGGGGGGGGGGGGG
>JAODTR010012714.1:0-27891 GCA_025399935.1 Amblyopsis rosae | reverse complement strand
GGTGTGTGTGTGAGAGATGTGTGAGTGTGAGTTTTGTGTTTATTTTATTTTTATATATATATATATATATATATATATATATATATATATATATACATACATACATACATACATACATACACACACACACATACACACATACACACATATACACACACACATATATATACACATCTACACACACACACACACACACACATATATACACACACACACATATACACACACACATATATATATACACACACACACACACATACATATATATATACACACACACGCATATATACACACATATACACACATACATATACACACATACACATATATACACACACACATACACACACACACATATATATGCACACATATATATACACACACACACACATATATACACACACATATATACACACATATATATGCACACACACACACACACATATACACACACATACATATATATACACACACACGCGTCAAATAGTGCAATGCCTTGGACAAGGTATGAAAACATTAGATATTTAATGAAAACGTAAGCGTGATCATCGTACTGTAAAGAGATTGGTGGCTGATTCAGAGCAAAGACGGGTTCGTGCAGATAAAGGCATAATGAGGAAGGTCACTGATAGACAAATTGAGCTGCTAAACTATCATTACAAAGCAGCAAACAGGCTGCTGGTGCCTCTGGAAGTTGTGTGTAAACCTACTATTCTGCCACCCCTAACCAATGCTCACAAGCAGAAACGGTTGCAGTGGGCCCAGAAATACATTAAGACTAATTTTCAAAACAGTCTTGTCAGCTGATTAGTGCCATGCAACGATGGATGGCCACCACGGCAACCTCGGCAAAGTATATAGCGTTTCTGACTGACCACTTTCTTCCATGGTACACAAAGAACAACATTGCCTCCCGTAGCAAAATAGTCTTCATGCATGACAATACACAATCTCATGCTGCAAAGAATATCTCCTGTGTCATTGGCTGCTATGGGCATAAAAGGAGAGAAACTCATGGTGTGGCCCCCATCCCCCCTGACATAAACCCTATTGAGAACCTTTGCAGCATCCTCAAGCAAAATATCTGAGGGTGGGAGGCAGTTCATATTCAAACATCAGCTCTAGGAGGCTATTCTGACATCCTGCAGAAATTCAATAAGAAACTCCCCATAAACTCACAAGTTCAATAGATGGATAAAATGATTTGCAACTCTGCATAATAATTTGAACAATGCATTTTCAGTTTTTATTATTTTTTAGTTTTCATTGGGTGTTTTGTTAAATTAAATTTGACTTGTACACCAATGGTTGATGACTTTAAAAGTATACGACTATTTAGGAAAATCTGTGAAAAATATCATTTGCATAGTAACTTGGAACGCAGTGTAGTTGACTAGTCCAAGTTTAAAATAGTGTTTAAACGACAGGAGCATTTGTCATTAGGAACATCCCTAGTGCAGACCGCATCAGACAACACTATATCAGCCTTGGCAATGTGTGTCTGTTCCTTTCTCCATAATCACTGACTCCACATTTAATACCTCAATATAGGGGTGGACATATGCACTGACCTGGGTGGGACTGCTGGAGATGTGTCTCCAGCAGGGACCAATCCAGGAGAAACTCAAACCAGGACGTCTGCAAGGGGGTTATGGGGCGGCTGCCCGCCACTGCAGCCACTCTGTCAGCAGCCTCCGCACTCATCCTTCCCTGGAAGTTTGATTGAATTGTCTTAGCACCGCCTTAATTACACCTTTAACGCCTTTGAATTGAGAGGGTTCATACTTCAGTATGGCTTGTGTAGCTTGCAAGATTAGGATGGTAACACGAGGCTAGCAGGGTTGAAAAAAAACAAGTTCCTGCGGCCCATTTATGTGTGCATTGTGTGCGTCTGTACCATTTACAACATGTCATGCCAGCTGCCAAGAAGTATATCCTCTAATTCTGCACATGTACACACTATATGAAAATCCTTCCCAAAATTGGAAGCATTTGATTACAATGAATAATACTCTCACACACTTTCATCTATAGTAAACCCACCCTAACCAATCTCAGCTTGCTTGCTCTCTCCCATAGTCTGACGTACTGCGGTCATGTGAGACAACGACTCAAAAGATTTGCCAGCCGGAGATTAGGTTTGATGGGTGCTCGTGTGTAGTGTAATCATTATACGCAGGCTGCATTTTTTGAGTTTTGAGCAGAACTACGCTGTAAGAGGATGTATAATACGAGTTTAATTTGTCTATAAAAATAAATAGGTAGCTAGAAAAAAATAAACATTTCTACAGAATGTACTTAAAAGATTTGCTCACAATTCATGTATAGGTTGTTTGGATGGCTTTATGCATATCAGGGCTGGGCGATATGGACCAGAAATCAATCTAGATAGATGGATATTTTCTAAAAAGTGGGCTAAATGTTATAAGCTGACAAGCCAGAGGAATTGTTGTCGTAAGTCCATCTGTACATTGAAACAGTTTGTGAATGGCTGTACTTTCAATTAAATACTTGGCAGTTGATTGGATAATAATAATAATAAACTTTATTTGTATAGCACCTTTCATACACAATGTGCAACTCAACGTGCTTTACAGTTAAAAACATATGAACAAAGAATGAAGGAAACAAATGAAAAACAAAAAGAAATAAGAAACAACTGAAAACTAGGTAAAAGCCATGAAAATAATGAAAACCATTATTGCATATACCACCCCCCCACCCCATCCCCGCGTTTGGTGGGATACTAACCCACCGGGACTCCAAACCAGGCAATAAGTGTACTTTTTAAGAGGGCCTCTAACCCCCAGGTCTTCCAACCCCATTTTTCTTGCTTTTTAAGAGGGCCTCTAACCCCGAGGTCTTCCAACCCCATTTTCAATGCTTTTTAAGAGGGCCTCTAACCCCCAGGTGTTCCAAACCACATTTTCTTCCTTTTAAGAGGGCCTCTAACCCGCAGGTCTTCCAACCCACTTTTTACTTTTTTTTGCCATGTAGTCCTACTATAGTGCCTGTATTGCCCCAGACACATACTGCACATTATAATACATGTAGTCCTACTATAGTGCCTGTATTGCCACATACTGCACATTATAATACATGTAATCCTACTATAGTGCCTGTATTGCCACATACTGCACATTATATAATACATGTAGTCCTACTATAGTGCCTGTATTGCCACATACTACACATTATAATACATGTAGTTCTACTATAGTGTCTGTATTGCCAAATAACACAACAGTTTGTCGATGCAGAGAGGCTTCAGATGGCACTCTGGTTCTGCTCTCAGGCATCTAAGATGGTGCCACATGAAATGATGACATAAAGCCTGCCAAGAGTCTCATGCGGCAAGTGGCGGGCTGTGAAATGCCAAATCCTGACCTAATCGCTAGTTACAATCTGTCAATCTGTTGCATAAAATCCCAGGCTGGAGAAACTCTGCTTTGTTGCCAGGTTTATATAGGAGTACCATCATCATCATCATCTGATCATCACTTTTTATGAATAACTGGACTAAATCAATGTTGACTACACATTCATGCATTTCAAAATAGCCATATGTTTTTATTTTTAGTAGTTAAATTGTGAAACATATATTTCAGGTCTCTCCCCTGACGAGGTATACACAAGTATACACAAAGCATCTTCCTCTTTTGTCACTTAGTAACCAGAAAAGGTTGTGATGCTGGTTTCTGTAAAGGTTACTTTTACAACCTTTTAACCTTAGTTTAAAGGGGCAGGAGTCAGCCATTCTATTGCCTAGCAACAGAAGATCTGGGAGGAGGAATCCCATAGTCTCTATGACTTTAAAATTTGGAAATAGCCTATTAAAATGGTTACAATTCCCGGTCATTTTGGGTTGGAGGCTTGGAGCATTGTTCAGGAGTTGTAGATAGATGTAAAATCTGACATTCTTGGGTGATTTGAGTGTTGAGTGTTTTGTAGCTACAGTACCTTGAAAAAAGTAAAGTCTGCATAGAAAGTTTTAGTTTTTCATTTATTTAGACAAATAAAGAAAATGTTCCCCAAAATATATGACGTGTTGATGGTAAAATGAATAATTATTCACTTACAGTATTAAAGTTATTCAGGGTTTGATTTTGAAATATAGTACTTGCACTCTAAATTGGCATTTGGTTGGTAAAATCATTAATTGTTTTATACTCACTTGGTGTTTATGTATAACTAGTACTGAAGGACTATCTGTTCATATTGTTCAAATGATAATAGTAATATAAAGCAGTCAATATGAAACCCTAAGATTATTTAATTACAGTGTGCACTGAATATGATTTAACCACAACAGGGAGTAAAATGTGTTATTTGGTTTTATTAATTTCATTCCTTATCGGCCCTGTTTAATTAACCAACCCAACCAACACAGTAGATTAATCAACCAACCAAAATAACACACTAGATTAGAAGTTATCTGTATTTTATGCGATTATACAATTATTATTACACTACTTAATCACGTTAAGCGATGCAGTAAAAAAGCAATAAACCTATTGCAATTAGTAGAGAATATGCTTAATCAATGGTGGACATCCAAATGACAAATTAAACATGCTTTAAACCACTGCACTATACATATTAATTAATAAAGCAAGACGAAGACCAATTCTAATATTACATTCAACACTGTGACAAGTGTTGTAATCCCACACAAATGTCATAGTATGTAATGTAATAGTGCTAATACTATACTTACTATACCAAAGCATTAACTGACAAAATTGTAAGTGAAAATGTGTGTGCATGCACTGTTGGGGGTGGATCACTGCTAATATGAGCAATGACGGTATATAGTTTGTATTTAAAGAGAGGTATGCAGTGTTGTCAGGTTTGAACACACGTGCACACACGCACACACACACACACTCTCCAGGACTAGATTAATCAGTGTGCTCTGTTCTGATCAACCACCACCTATGGTTTTAATCAACGTAAAAATTAGGACCAAGAGGCAAAAAAACAATATTTAAAAAAACACGACACAAACAAAACACAAGTGTAAACACACAGACACACACAAGGCCCCCATAGACTTATTCAATCACTATCTAATCACTTCTCTGATTGTAAACATGACTACAAGAGCAGAAATCGTGAAGCATCGCGACTAATGAGACACAGTCAAATAATTGACTTTAACTGACAAAATAATGTGATTAATTCAAGTTTGTAGACATGGTAGAATAAAATATGGGAAATGTTGAAGATTACATTTAAACTATGGGGTAGCAGCACTTGCAGAAAGGTTACATTAGAAAGCAATCAGAAATAAGGCATACAGAACATAAAAATAAAATGTTCCAGCCCTAGACTGTGTAAGTCAAGTCAGTAGAGGCCCCATCTGTGAATGTGTGTAGTAGGTCTGCATGAATGTGAAGCCAGGCTTTAGTCAAAACAACGTATTCCTGGATACTGGAAGGTAACATACAGACTACTGTATCTCTTCAGCCAATCACCAGTGGCCAGGGCAAACTCTTTCAGATGGCTGATTTCTTACAACCTTGAAACGTACAACCTGTGTCACCACTGAACAAAGGTGGCTCCATAAGGAGTGCATTTCCCTGTTACAGTCTGAGCGGGAAGTCATTTTGATGTTAATAATAATAAATATTCACGATAGAAGAAAAGATAGTGCCTTTTCCACCCTCATCTCACTCAAAAAGTCAGTATCCCCCCACCACACACATACAATGTTCACAGCATTAATTCAGTCTTGGCCGCTGACCCCAAAACCTTCATTTCAACACAGCCTCCTCTTACTGTATATCTCTGGTCTGTTCACTCATTGAGGGTTGGCTTGCTTACAACATTATCGTGAGCATACAGTATAGCTGCTTAACACTGTGAAACACGTCATGTAATGTACAGTAAGAATGGATCCACGTCTGTGCTTCACACAGCTGAGGAGCTTACAGACCGTCAGTGCTACATCTGGGTGGCAGAACCCATTGTGGGTTGATGGAGCTGGCTATTCACAACCATTCATTTCCAGGGCTCTGCAGGAGATGTGCTGGCCAACACTGGCTCATTGGAACCCTGAGGGGCTCTGTGGCAGTACAGTGCCTCATTTGGGCCATTTAAATAGGGGTCTCACAGTAGGTGTGATAGGTCTCAGATATCATCAACCTCCTCTGACATCTTTCACCTGTCACAGAAGTTATAGCACCTTCAAACAGCTCCTGAAGCACCTCCTCGAATCACTTCTGTCCCTGTCTTCTCTCTGCCCCCGCTCTCCTCCCTGTCATTGGCTCAGCGGGGGCTCTCCTTTGCTGTGATTGGTGGAAGTTAGCGGGAGAGGAAGTGATAGGTATAATGGCACTCAGGCTGATGAAGGGATGAGTGGTAAACAGAAACAAAAACACTTGTGAATTAGGACACCAAACAAAGTGTGTGTGTGTGTGTGTGTGTGCGTGCATGTGTGCGTGTGTGTGTGTGTGTGTGTGTGTGTGTGTGCGTATGAGAGAGTGCACATGCACATGGACAAACTTAGGCATGATTGAATTGCACATTAACACCATGTGGTGTTTCAAAATGCATCTTCCTTCAATCAACAACTAGCAGCCATTGTAAGCAGGAAGTTCCTAAGAAAAGCGCACAGCTCAAAGACTTCTTATAGAAATCTGACACTATATCGCCCATTATTCTTCCCTCATGCTCAAAAGCCTGAGGTTAAGGGAGTGATAGCTAATTACACGGCCATTCACTCTCTTGGCAATGTTCTGTTTGCCTTGACTCAACAGTCACACTCGCGGGGGAACAACATGATATGCCACGCCGGTAAACTCTGCACTTCGTAATGCAGGCTTTATTTTCGGGAGATGCCATGTGTCTCCAAGAACTGCATGGCAGGCTTAGGATCGATTATGTGACGCGCATGCCACTGTTTTAGTGAGAGCTCTGCTCCTGCTTTCTCTCCGGCTGCAAGTGGTGTGGATTTCACAATAATGTAGGGAGGGACAGAATGGTGGCCTCACTATTCTGGGAGACAGTGGCGTGCACATCAATTCAAGCAATCATTTAAAACCAGTTGTTCAAATCAACAATATTCACAAATTATACACATGGTATGTAAATGAGTGGACCATATAAACTGAAAGGGCAGATGCATAGCATATAATAGAAAAGACACACTGCTACACTGCCTGCCAGGAAGAGACCCAGGCTGACCCGGAATGATGAATTACTGTATTTGTGTCTTGTACGGGGTCTTGCTAATGCAGATGACACGCACACCCAAGCAGATGGGTCAGTTACGATCGCATCAAGAAATAACAATGTGAGCTGTTACTGCATAATGTCCCTTTTACACGGTAACCCTATAGTAATGTCGTTTTCTGACGTGCACAAACGTATCTGTGCACATACACTACAGTCACAGCAGCATATAATATAAAGCAGATCATGTTTAATGGACATCAAATTACACTTAAAACGTTTGGAGTCACTTAGAAAACAAGAACATTTTGTCCAATAAAATAACATAAAATTGCTCAAAAATACAAGGCAGACATTGTTAGTATATAAAAGAAATATTACTGTACCTGGAAAATTGTTTTTATAATGGAATATCTATCAGAGGCCCATTTTCAGCAACTATCACTTTTGGCACCATGGCTTAGTATGTTCAGTATTTAAGTCTTTAGGTTTTTAATGAATAACTCCAAATTGATTAAGAATTCACGTGTAAATGAGACTGTACTGTACTAATAACTAATAACTGCTACTGGATTAAACATTTGGCACTTCCTCCATTGGATTCAACAAGTAAGATGAGGCACTGTCTGGAACAATACCTACTACCAAAACCTTCATATGTTCTTTAAAGGTATATGTCAGTCATTCTTGCTAACTTCGAGCTCAAATCAAAACAGTATCGCTCCGTGGCCACATTACACATAGAAATGCATTGTGAAGCAAAGCGTGCTACGGCTTTGTTGATATGAGCGGTGATCGCCACTTTGTATATGTTTCTATTTATGGAGCCAGGGCTGTGTAGAAACATCAAATTATTATTTTTTCACACGCACAGAGAGCAGTAAGCTAGAGAAATGTGAGGAGATATTTGTTGAATATGACAAAAAGCATTTTATCTTACAATTAGCTTGCAATAGCTTTCATTTTCCTTTAAATACATACAAAATCATATTCAGTTTTGGAAGTAATGAAGAATGGAAGTAATAGATACATTGGATGTTTGCATCTTTAAATGTATACTTACATGTACCACTTCTATTATTTTATATACAAGCTGAAGTGATTAAGCGGTGTAATGCCCTATGTAACTTCAGGTCTCAGGTGAATCTATGAGAGACATCAGGCAACACATGGGGTACTCTCCTGTTCCCTTTGTGATACATGAGCTGTCACACACAATGTCTGTGAGCAGCACCATTGTACAAGCACACCTTGCGCCACACCTCAAATAAGCATGTAGCCATGGGCAAGTCAATAGATGTGCAGGTGAAAAGGCCTTGGGTCTGTAAATACATGCTTAGGGTATTAAATATGGATCATATTTCTTTGATTTACAAATTATCCTCTTTGGGTTCAATATAATAACTTGGCTCCCGCCTGAATATTGCTCTAATCTTTGTTTTTGCTGAGAAGTGTGATGACGTCCATCGTTTGTACAGTTTCAACAGTGGCGGCAATGGTACCGTACACCTACATGAAGCGATACTCCAATCATTCCTAAATGAACCCAAGGTCTATGCCCATTCTCAGTGGAACATGGTCAGACCCCATTCACAATGCGATTTTGGATATGGATATATCAGGCTAATAATATTACATATTAACTTAAATTACATTACATACATAATTGTAATGAATGTGTATTTTGACAAATCCACCAATGTAATCATTTTCTGTATAGTATTTAGTTGTAAATGTTATCATATTCTCTTCTCCTGCTGATAAAACCAGAACAAGGTCATATTTAAGGCCCTACTACAAGGAAAGAGCACCCGTGTATGTTACTTATTATTTATGATGATTATTATATGGAAGCGGTGTTACTAATGCCGTAGTTACTAACTGTTAACGTACTACATTTAATGCAGAAAACACAGTATTGTATGTTAATTTTTAGAGCCTAAAATGTTTTTTTGTTTTTTTTTTACAATATTGCAATAGATCAAAGCATCAAACAGGCAAACTTTCAAATCAAGGGATTTTTCTTTATAGTATTATTATCATGAGCAATTACCAACTTCACACATGAGAAGGATATGCTGTCACAATACACTCCAGACACTTGTGTGGTATAATTTACAATAGGCAGTAGTATCCCAATGACAGGAAGGTTAAGACCCTTTAGGGGAGACATGGGGGAGGCATTATCTCAGTGACAAGAACACACATGTGGGACTAAGAGTCTGAGTCGAGCTAACAGGGCCAATGCTCTGACCACCACAATCAATTATTATATACTGCATTGCTATTTCATTTTATTTCATTTATAGTGGCTCTATGACTTTCTGCCACACCAGAGGAGCAGAGCTTGCAACAAACAGGGAGTGTGATGCCATTTTCTGCTCAGGATGTCTGCTGAGATTGTATTACTCCACTATAGCTTTACACAGAAAATGTGTTTGCTACTGTATAGTAATGTTTAAAATATTGTAAACCCCATTAGCTTATTCTATCATTACAAACAAACTGGAGTTTGGACAACTTCACTAGCTGTTCAAACTGCACTCACCGGCACCTGAATAGTCCCACATTACTTTACAGAAACCTTTGTTGTTGTATTTTTTATTGTTGCTTGTTGACCTCCGTCGCTGTGTTTCACCAGTGTGAAATCAGACTGACTAACACAGCCCATCCAAATAGACCCACACTACTTTTTACCTCACTTGCTTCTTTTGTCCCCTGACTCATCAAGATGAGCAGTGTCCTCCATCCCTCATATACAAATTGCTCATGTGTTTCTGGATGAGATGCTGTAACAAGGCCAACACACAGAGGAATATCGCCAAATTCAGAAGTGTCTAAATGGAGCATAATAGGCCACCCTCCTTTTCTTCTCCTCTTTTCATCAAATGTATCTCTATTGCAAAAACCATTAGTTATTTATTTATTATTCCTCAACGAGTGATATTTCCTAACAAAGAATCAAGTGCATGTGCAGTTTCTAGGCAATAATGGTGTAGAGCAAAAAAGCTCATATTTATATTTATTTCTGTTAAATTAGACAAACTTGTTTTTGGATTGCAGTTAGAGGCAGAGAAATAACCTACAGCTGCTATTGTTTACAACCCAGCCTTCTGAGACCATCCTGATCTTTTAAAATGTTGCCCCAAGTTGCAGGCCAATCAGCGGCCAGCTGAAGATAGTCCACAGATGGCGAAAACAGCGTACAATACATTGTACGTTTCGTCTCCCACCTGTGCTCTAGCTGATTTTAAACACGATAAGATATAGGTAGAAAGTCCAATGTAAGGACGTTTGATTGAAATGTTTTAGCACTGCCTTTATGACAAAGAAGGCTGATACTCGCAATTACATCCATTTGTAGCGTGTGAGCTCAGTATGGTATCACAAGGCTAGTTGCAACTTGCCTTGATAATCAGTTTCATATACAGTATTGATCATAATATACTGGGCATGAATATAAGACACTATCCAAATATTAGGCTAGTCTACAGTGCGGTAGGACACAATCTGACTGGAGCATAGAATAGAGCAACAGGTAGCACTACTTTTCACGGAGAAGTTAAGTGAACATCAACAGAAGTCATGCACAGAACGGTTTCCATGGAGATGGTCGGTGTGCTGTTCAGTACAAGAAAACTTAAGGCAGTGGGTTTAACAGGATGCTTGGTGAGAGATAGGATTTCCCACTGACACGCTCAACAGCTTAGTCTATCAGAGATGTAAATTTAAGTTTGCTTAAAACATTTTCTTTAATCTAAAAAGGAAATTCAAACTTTGCTGATGAATAAAATTTGTTTTCCATAAAGACATACCGGAAATATCAGAATTGTGATCTAGTGGTGATATTTATTGAGTTGGCATATGTTCTTTCCATTCCCAGATACCCTTCTGCTGTAACGGCAATGTCATATTTTATCTGATGATTTTCTAGAATGTTTGAAGCTCATGGGAGGTTTACAAGGTAGTAAATGTCAGTGAGGGTCTATGCTGTTAAAGGGCACCACGTTTATACAATATGATACCAGACTAATAATGACATTATTAAATCACTGTAGCCATTTTTGTCTGAAATGCTGTAAAGAAGACTGCAAGTTTCTCAGCGTACCCAGCCAGTATATAATGCATGTGATGCTATTCAAAGGATATGCTAATTTGTGTTAGGAATCGAAATAATGTGTTTACTTATTTAGCTTTTGCTCACACCCAAAATCCCTGAAAACCTTTACTGCATTGGAAAACAATTGTATTATTTAATTACTCCTATGGGCGACAGACTATTTTATCTGAGATAGTAAGCACATAAAATGTGTATCACCTCTAAAAACGGTGGATTAACATACAGTAATTTGAACATTAGCCATATTTTGGAGGATACTATGTGATGTCACTGCTGTATCTTTTCCCTGGCAGAGTGATTTCCTGAGGTATTATCATGTCGTATTCATTCGTTGACACAGTAGGACAGTTCAACGGGAATATTTGTATTTTATGTTGTATATTAAATGCCCATTTTACCAGCGTCGTCTGTTGATAGTTTATCTTCACTTTATTCTCTGCACTTCATACTGTGAAATTGGTTTTCTTCTGCATCAAATTAGTTCCCGCATCTTGATCGAAGCCAAGCCATGAGCCATTCTGCAAATGAATCCGCAGAACAGACATTAAAATGAATGCAATTACCAGCCCTAATCTGATAGGCTGTTATGTACACACAATTATTGCATTCTATTAAGAGGGCACCTCCATATACATTTGACAAAACCACCACAGATTATAAAGTCTAATGAAAATTAGGCTTGGTTATTATTTCAATTGTCAATTATTATAGAGTAGCATTGAACAAAATGCCTGAATGGCTTTTTAAAAGGCATACAGTATGCGTACATTAAACATATATTTGTGATATTTGATTTCATTATTCTCATGTAGGATGGACAAAAAAGACAAGCAAGTTTGAGGTGGAGAAAGATGAGATGACCAGACTGTCCAAGCATTGTAGAGAAGCTAAGAGACAGAAAGATATTACGATTAAGATTTACACACTAACTAAATTCTCAGCAGAGAATGTCACACACAGCGTATAGCAAGACAATTCATACCAGATAGCTAAAGGGACATGTTTGACAAATAGAAGTGTCTCTTTCTCCATGTCACCTTGCCTTAGTGCCTGTGGCTTGGATGGCACCAACATAAGAGTAATGAACCTTCCCTGTTGAGAAAGCAACCCATACAGCCATTGTACTTTGATCAATATCCACCACGCAACACACCAGGGACCTAGCAATTGTCTCATTCGGTCGGGGAGGTGTGTGTGTGTGTGTGTGTGTGTGTGTGTGTGTGCGTGTGTGTGCACACAACATTAGAGAGACAAATGTGCAGGGACCCAATGTGGAAATAAACATATTGAAGTCAAGTGTGCTTGTTGTAATGTACGTGTACACATTTGGTATATGCTTTTAGCTTTATAGCACCTATGTAATGTCCCGTGATCCCCGTCCTGTGCTAGTCTGGTCATGATCTGTGTTTACCTTGTGTTTCAGGCCTGTGGTTCTCTCACTCCCTGCCCTGTGTGCCCAGTCCCGTTATTTCCACCTGTGTCCGCTTAATCATGTCTCATGTGTTGCACCTGTTCCTCGTTGATATTGTCCTATGGACGGTCTTGTCTTTGTGTTCATAAACCCCAGTGTGCGCCCAGTCTCTTGTCGGTCATTGTTTCATGTGAATGCTGTTTCCCTGTCTTCCTGCCTTTTGGAATAAACCTTTGTTGATTTGAGTTCTACCTGCTGGTCATGCATTTGGGTCCTACCCCCACCGTCCAGTGTTACAGCCTACGCGTACCAAGGGCTGCCAAAAACAGTGGCTTATTTGGGCTAATTGGCTTCTTTACGGGCCTCTAGTTCATTATCTGCAGGATCCCTGTCATCTTCCCAGCCCTTGGCTAGTCTGATTTCCTGTCATGCATGCTAAAGTGGGATCTATGGCTCAGAATATGCTAAAGCTTTGACATTCTATCTAGCCATATCTAGTCATATATTGCTGTACCTTGCAAGAATGCTCATAATGGCGTTCCCATGCCATTTGCTATGTGTGCATTCTAATCCAGTTACGTAATATACATGATCAGCGTGTGCCAACTGTACATTTGATTAATTGATGATCACATTCAAGCTACCACAATCTTACAAAACCTTGATACTGCAACAACAAAAATACAGTATGCTCATTTTGGTGTTTAGGAAAAGTGGGTCAATGTGTTTCCTCATTTGTGTTCTATTAACTGTCAGCTAGTCCAGTACATTTATACTTTGAGCAAACGCCATTAACAATTAACGTCCCTCTTTTATTCATTTGACCTGTTACCTTGAACATCCCTGCCAGTAAATCAGCACGCAAAGACAGTGAGAACTTGTGCAGATATTATTTGGTTTGAAAAGCCTGATTGAAGGCTTGTGCTCTTTCCTTATCATCACATGCTAATGCAGTGAGATGTGTTACTGTTAGCAGTACCACAAACGCAAATTTGACCCTTTGTTCCTCTGCTCTGTAACCAGAATAATAGACTATATTACATATCAATTACTGGTTTTCAGTAAGCCTCGTATCAAACATACTGTATGACACTAACTGATGTTGTAATTATCATACTAATAAGTTAGCACATATACCAGAATAAAACACCCTTTTAACATTTTAGCAACTGGAAATGATAAGACAGAATCACTGCAAGCCGTTTTGTCTTAAAGGACCAAAGGAATTTCAGAGTTAATTTAGACATACATATCATGTTAACTCTGAAATTCCTTCTTGTAACTTCCTCTGTGTGTGTACCCTAGAATAACTGGAACTACTATGACAGTAAATTGATGGTCATGGAGGTGAAGACTCTGATATGTGTGCCATCTCATCCTGGTCCACTCATATTGCTTTGCATGTTTATTTTCATGATGCTTTTCTTAATTTGATTTATAGACTACTTCCCATCCCTTAAGGCACACACACTATGAATGGTGTGTGTGCGTTATTTTCTTTAAACTACTCATGTCATATGCATTAAAAGGCATCTATCTGGGCCCAGATTAAACAACATCTGTTACAAACAGGAGAGCACTCATATCACACTTTTGCCGTGGCAACAGGCCTGTATGAGATGAGGGGTGGGGTACTATACTATACATTCAGGATGACATTAGCTGCAGCACAGAGAATAACCTATATGGATTAGCTGGAAGAAAAGTGACCAATCAGTCGGTGCCAGAACTAGTGGTTGAAGGATGGGTGTGACCAAGCAATGCAACTGAATGAGATAAATGATATGGCTCTTTAAAGGGGGAGGATAACTGATTGAATAACTATAACACTTAACAAATATGTGAATGCATGCTACCATACAATATTGAGATGCAAAAACTGTACCTATTTGTCTAGCGTTTTAATGGGTTTTGGTGAACTGAACCTACTAATTCACAAATATATGATTCAGATAAATCATCAAGACCTTTCAGCAATTAAACCTGCCCTTTTTAAAGGCCCATGTGGCTCACTAATGGAACAATCTGCTCAAGCTGTCTATTGACAGGGCATTTGTGTGCAGTCAACAGCAAGGTAGACCCTCAGAAATACAAGCGAAATACGAGCCTACTATTTTAGCCAAACATTCAGGCGAGAACATTGTTTTACCTGGGACATTTGTGCCATGCACCACCTAACTCCCTGGTCTGGCAGGGAAAACAACGGAGAAGGAAGGAGAGACATCTAGTACAGATGTATCTCCTTCAGAAAGCAGTATACTGCACATCCATCCTCCACAGTAAAGTAATCTGAGTCAGAGTTTCCATTATATTATGACATTTCCTTGCCACAAGGGTAATTGCTGTTGGGACCTATGTCTATAGTATGAGCATAGTGTTTTCAATATTTATTTGATTGAATCTGTGTTCATGGCCATCTTGACATCTATACACTAATACTGTATCTGCAGCTCTATCTCCAGGGACAGGGTGGGGAAGCAAACAGCTGAAAGATCTGAGCAGTATGTACACAGTATATAGTATTCTTCATTATAGCTGTTTAAACTCTGCACTATTTCTGTACAGATCAAACACAGAACCAAAATATCCCTGAGATATAGCACAAGGCTGTTGAACACAAAGAATAATCATAAATAACCAACACTGCTGCTTTAACACTGCTGCTAATTTAAGCACGTTTGACTTATTGAGAAGACGCTCATCATGATTTGTCCAGAATGGAGCAAGAAACTCAGAAGAAACCAGCATTTCATTTTTATATTGGTTTGAACTCAATCGGTGCATGTCCAAATAAAGCATATGGATCTTCTGGCTGCTCTAAAAAACATTACGAAACCATTGCTTTATTAAGGGACACTGAAGCTGGCTGAACAAAAAGTGGGGGAGCAGCTCAAGAGGAGGCTTGAGTGGATACAGAAAAGATCACTAAAAGTTTCACAGTTGCATACGTGAGACAGTGCAGACATATACACGAAGCATATAGAGCCGGTATTACCAAAAAGAGCAGGCAGAATTAAAATATGGGAAGTCAGGGTGGTAACAGTAGCAGACACATAATCCAAACACAGCTGGCATGAGTTCAAATCACAGAGTTACTGGGCCCTATTTTAACAATCTAAGCAAGCGCAAAGCACAAACTGCATTTAGGGCATGTCCAAATCCATGTCTTTGCGCCAAGCGCATGGTTCAAAAGGGCTGTACTGTCTTCATTATTCATGGGTGTGTTTTGATAAACCAATCTGAGTGTCATCTCCCATTCCCTTAAAAATACAGGCACGCTTGCATCATAGGCAGATTGATATTATACCAATCGGGTTTGTGAAAGTGCTGGAGCAGACCATCTAGGTAATAGCGAGATCACTAAAATATGTTGATGTAGACTTAATTACACTTGCATAATGGCTACAGCATCTATGAATATGTGCTTACTGTATAGATATATAAAACAGAAAACATTTATGTTAACTTAAAATATTATAGGCCTATGTTTTAGATAAAATGTATGGAATTTTAGTTCTACAGTATATAATGTTTATAGAACAGGTAAAAACTTATTGTGTGGATATAGTTGGCTGTGCTAATAACGGCACAGTTAATATGAAACTTTAGTTATGAACACCCGCTATTCAGAAAATCCAAAAGCTAGTTATAGTTATTAGATAATATGATGCTGTGGCTGTTTAAAATCAGGAACTAACTGCCCATTACATCATTTATGCTATGTGGTGATACCAGTGGAGTACAGTTAGGTTCTTTGATTAAGGAGATATTCAGCAGAGCACAATTTGGCAGAAAGATAACCTCCTGACCTAAAAATGTTATGTTTGCATTCATATTAGAAAATGTGTTCCTCTCCTCATAGCCTTTATGCACAGCTGCATTTGTCAGACCCTTATAATAGTAATTAAAACAAATACTTACTGCACCGGGAGATTTTAAATGAAACTTTGTGCCCCGTGATCCAACATAATATCTAAAATATAAATAATGCCTCTGGTCTGGACAGCTGCACATGGGGATGACAATTGGAGCGATGACAGAAAAGGCACATCCAGTACTGAGTTGAGACGTAACAACAGAACTCATGGGGACTGCTGGGATATAGGAATGACAGTGGGAGATTAGCGGTTGACTTGTTGAGTGGAGGAGCATGTCAGAGGATGGGAAATGACAAGACACACTTCCTCAGTTACTTGTCCCTTAAGGAAGTATTTGAGGTCATTTAAAGGGGTGGTTCTCGAACCTTTAGACCCATGATGGCCAAAAAGTATTTTTTCATTGCCTGCATGCACAAACACTTTAATTATTGAGGAAAATACTAGAGTCTCATAATCTTTGTATTGCCTGTATAGGTCATCTGACAACTACAGACAGACAAACTTCTGTAAAAATATGTGTCTTATTAAAGTGGAATGCCCCTTCTCACGTGTTGACACAGTCCTTGAGGTCTCAATGCAATGTAGTTGACAAGCTTAAGTGTGAATAACACATTATGTGGAATACACCATATTATGCAGTTTTACTCATCTTTAATCAGATTACAGTCGATTTGCAATGACTTGCTTTACATCCAACACGCTCTCCCCGCCCCCTCTACCACATAGTGTGCTGACGTGAGGCTGTGACTGCTTTGCTTTCCTTCTACTCAAACACGTGCTTTGAACCACAAGTCATTTTTTAGTTTGCAGTGTTTTCTAGTTGTTAATATACGGAAGCATATTGCTGCCAAGTACTTACTTGGAAACAATACGCTGACGTATTAATATAAAGGATGGCACAATCCAATTCTTTCAGTCCCGAAACGAGTACCAATCCAAGTAATAAATTAAGATGTACTGTATTCCTCACTGTGACTGAGGAAGAGACTGGGAATCAGGTTTTGTGTAAGGAACCATCAGGCTTGAACATTTCTTTTCTAACTCTGTAAAACACAATCTAACATGGGCTATATATAAATATAAGGAAATATTCAAATTTTGTCATTGATGTATGGATTAATTTGAGTGGTTTGGTTTAAGTTAAGTTGAAAAACAAATGACAGCCAATCTCTCGATCTTTTATGACTTTTAGGCATTTTAGAAACCTGCTGCTGATTACGCGTCTGTGTCTAATATTTTCTCTGAATCGTCTAAATTATTTTTATTTTGTTTTATAAAGTTAAGTTAGCAATTTTTGTGATTTCCAGCCTTTATTTCTTTCCCCACAACAATTGAAATTACGACGTTCTGGCAGGCAATTAACCAAGCTACCCTACTAGCTCACTGGCTAGCCTAGACTTCCTAGACATATAAAGCAGATGAACTTGCAAAATAAGCATGGTGTTAGCCTATGCAACAATACAAGTGACAAGCCCAAAGACAAAGGCTTTGAAGGTAGCAGTAAAGTAGCTTTAAGCCCATTTATTCTCAAATGGCAGCACCAATCTTCTGTCACACTGCCCAGGCATAACGTCACAATATCCAATGAGAAACCCAAGATAAAATGGCAGACTCCCTGCCAAGATAAAAGATCAACTTCTTCCCAGCAGATGTGATTCACGGGAGTGGGAGAGAAAAGCCCAAGAGACGTCATAGGAAGAATAGGCCTTAGGGCGGCAGATAGAAGAAAAAAAAAGTGTAATCACTGGAGATTGTCTTCCACCTGACTACTGCTCTCCTCTGTCTGTACACCTCCCTCTTTTATGCCTGCACACTTACTTTCACCGCTCCTCCTTTCTCTCTCCCTCCTTCGCGTCCTGCGGGGATTGATGGAGTGATTGGACTCAGATGTTCAGACGTTCACTTTGATCATGGCTGATCACACACATAATCGCTCTAACAACTAACAAACACCAGTGGCTCCCCTCCCATCCTGCTGGACTGTGAGGAGATAAACGGGTAACAGGAAGGAGGGCCATGCTCTCTGGAGACTTGGAGGGTGGAGGTGTTCTAGCAGGCCAACAGAAATAAACCCTGGCTTGAATGCAGCAAGACGGATCAGTTAACTGTTACCAACTGAGCAATGTTCATTTATTTCATTGGTACATTAAATTCAATACCACAGTTCAGTGAAAGTATACCAAACGCAGACAATGCCCTCCCCTCCCCGTGTTTCATTTGTACTTTAATGTTGGATGTGCATTGTGGACATGCTCTTTTGTTCCGCACTGCTGGGTGTTGTGAAGAGATGTACTCAAACATTTATGAGCATTAGCACGATTTCCAAGTGCATAATGCATTATACTTTTTCATTTCTAAAGAGGTAAAGGACATTGTTGACTGTGATTAGAGAAGTCCTCTAAATGTATTTGGAGGAAATAAGGTTACTGTGCACTTCACTTTCACCTTGCTTCATTACAAGTTATCTGGTGTGACATTTTTGTTTAGGCTTATTTGCTATAGTTGAATATAGACCATGATATTCACAGTATACACTTAGCAGCCGTTCCTGACTGAATGGTTCGATCTCTTTTTAAACTGATTGTGCAGGTCATGGCGTTACATAAACTGTAGGCCTGCAACAAAGAACATCAGAGCATATAGGTCTTTTAAACGGCCACATCCCTGCTCCATTCAGTATACCACCCCATTCAATGTCCTGAATGGGGCGGTAGTTCCCCATGCATCAGTTTACCAGCATGAATCAGTTTCTAAAGGGACAGGAGGGGCAGGTATAGAATTAAAGCTGCTATCTAACTCTAACAGGAGAAACCATTGTGGCAATATGTACAGTAAATGCATCATGCTCCTCCATGTATAACTACTGTGACCTTATGGTTATTTCCATTTGCCAGGAATATAGAGAGAATAGAGAATATTAGAATATAACTGTCATGTAAATGAGAGGGTCCACCCGCCTACAGTATGCTTGCAGCGCACCTGACTGTAAAGTAGCCAACAGTAAATTATATTTTGGGGTGTCACTGAATGAGGCTATGTAAAGCTCAGACAAGCATAGCAGATGTATGTTAGGGAGTATGAAATGGCTCTTGGGCATGACACCTTGGTGACGCCTCAGCATCTCAACTCAATTATTCAGATTTTCTACCAGCTTCAGCAAAGCGTAATAATAGTATATGTTGGGATTTGGAGCATAACAATTACATGTTTCATTGCACTTCTAAAAATACCAATAAGCTATGTGCATACAGAATCTGAGGAGGGTCATGGTGGTACTTCTTTATAGAGAAGTCTGTCTCACAAACCATTCCCCCTTCCATTCCACCATTGGTCTTACACACATAGGGAATCTCCAATTCATTCTCAGTTAATATAACCCTAGCCTGACTGAAAGAAGAATCCAGTCCTGGTCTTGAGCTGGTAGCCTACCACTCATTAAGTTAATTTAATTCAAAAATAACAGTTTCAATGTGTGAAGATGCAAACATTCATGGCCATTGTATAAAAATAATAAAAACATCTAGCCTACTTATGCTGTACATAACCTACTGATACACAGTGTAGCCTAATCATTCTAGGCTATTGCCTACCTACATACGGTGTGGTTCAGTTACCGTGTATTGACGAGCCTAATGCCATAAACAAAAGAAGCACTAATAGACAGTGGTGCGGTGCATGTCTCAACTGTCCGCGTACCGCTGGGTCAGAAGAGACTACAAGTAGTCTGGGTAAACTAGTGCTCAGATGCTACCACATCTTTCAGACAGAGATAGAGAGCAAACATACAAACAATTAACACTTCTTCTCCAGCCAAAAAGCAGCGAGAACAAAGTGAATCGAATAGGAGGTTAGCGCGCGTCCCTGGAAGAGAGGGCAAAGGGAGAAAGTTGGGATGCGAAGAAAAAAAGTAATGACTCTATCAGGTGTCTTCGTCTTGAAAAAATACTTTCCACAATGACGGGTGAAAAAACAAAACGTATGCTATATTAATGTTAACCTACAGCAGCTTTTGCTTACCTTGAAAGTAGTCCCTGGTCCCAATTATTAAAGTAAAATTTTTAAATTCCGTTCAAACTTGTTCTCCTCCCTCCTCCCTACGTCAGCCTTGCGGCCGGGCAACAAAGTTCCAGAGAAAGTCGATTGTAGACTATTGTAACCATATATGTCACGTAGGAACGGACAAGTGGGGATGGGAGAGGTAGCAAAGATAACAGCAAATGTATACAAAACGCAGGACAGACGGCGTGTTTTAAACCTGATCTCTAACAGAGAAACTCAACCGATGCCTCGGTGTAATTCAATATGTGGCGACAGACACCGAGCGCTGGTTCTACTTTGAGTGAGAGCGAGAGAGAGAGAGAGTGTGTGTGTGCGTGAGTGAGTGAGTGAGAGAGAGAGAGTGACTGGAGGGGAAGTCTGCAAGAGCGAAACGGGGGAGGGGGAACTCATTCTGACCGTGAGCAGAATAAGCCTAATGATTCCAGTGCTACACCTATAGGGTACACTTTATACCAGTACTTGTCATCAAAGGTACCTGATTAGAATAAAATAAGAATTTAAATGCTCAAATCAAGCTAAACATTTTTTTGCAAATGTTGACAATGTGAACTTAAAGTGACTTTATGATTTCATGCTACAATATGTCATATAGATATAGGCCTAGAGCACCAGCATCTCACCAAAACAAATGCACACACAGCTGGGCTATGAAAACAAGGAATATGGTTTACAACACACACAGACGAGTGTGATGTCGTTCTTTGCTCAGGAAGCACATTACTCCACTATTGTATCTCTTTACATTAAACATATCTGCTAATTGTTATTGATGCTATGTTTTAAAAAAACTTTAAAGTTCTAAAAGAGAAATGGAAGGTAAACTAAAGACTAGAGAAGCACTATCTGATCTCCGAAGAAGGGATATATCAAATGTATTAGACATGAAATAAAATGTCTGCTGAAAATTGCTTTACTTATTATCTGCCCAGATCCTGTAGATACAGTGTAGATGTAAACATGGAATGCAAAATGGCCAATAATAAGCAACTATTATAACACCTGCCACACCCATCTTTGTTTTCTTTTTGTCTATCTCTCTCATTTCCTCTTTCCCTCCTCTACTGTATGTGTTCCGGAAATGTCGGAGGACCCCCTGAAAAATTAATAGCTATTGCCATGACGACCACATTACACTGATGAGAATGTTGATCGTGGCAACAGTGCTGGCCACCAGCCAACCAGAGAGCCCATCATTGCAGGTGTTATCCAGAGAGTGGGTTGCCTGGTTTTAACACCTCTGTGTTTGATTGTTGACTACATGTACTGTCGCTCCACTGTACAAGGACTATGGTCAGCCTGTAGCCGTCAGTTGGACTAAACATATTTTGATGAGAATGGACTTACATATATTGGACTAATATATATGATGTGGGCCCAGACCCTAGAGAATTCTCACCAGGTACCATTTTGACTCTTTTGCCCTATGGTTCTTTCCCACCAGGGTCTGCACATGTATCAAGCCAAAACATTGTTACTCTACTCTATGTAACAGATCAGTACACAGCTGCTGTCTCTTGAAGGACAAGACTACAGGCTCAGTTTAGTCACTAATGAAGCAGGGGGTTGCAACACCAATACACTAATTCTGAGACCAAACTGAAAGAGTCAAACAAAAACACTGACTGCAGAAGGGTATGCCTACTACCGTGTATGTGCTTAGACTTTACATCAGCCTGAAGTGTGGCCAACCAAAAGGCCTCGGGAGATGTTTTTGTTCTCACGTATATTCTTGGAGGCGGTAAAGAAGTGATTCTGAGCACGCTAATGTGACGGGAAAATATGGCAATTGGTTGTGTGATCTCCGCCCAGCGAAGATCTGGTCTGCATCCTCTCTTTGAACCACTGATAAATACATTTTCTTTCTGGGTGCCTTCACAGTATGTAAATAAACAATTAAGATGTGGGATGAAGGCTGAGTGAAGCATACTTGCTCTGTTATGCTAACCACACAATAATAACCTTGTCCCCATCATTATTGTATATCGCTAGCTAGGTCTTTACTGTATATCTTGTGTGTGTGTGCGAACCAGATTTATGTTACTGTGTGTGATGTAAAATAATCACATGATGAATCACATGCTATGAGGCCTGTCAGGAATAATTTTCTCCATTGAATTGACTTGAACATTTATAATTGAAGAATGTCCTGCCAATACACACACACACACACATCCTAATATGCATATTAGTGTGTTGCCTTTGTAATGGAATATCTGTCACAACAAAATGATTCAGTGTAATGAATCAAAGATCGCACCTGTCCTTCATCCTTCATTGCAGTCTGTTGTATATCCACCTCCTGTTCAAACGAGAAGGTCCAGCATATTGTTTGCAGTGTCTGCCAACTGCTCTCCATCAAGGAACCGCATGGCACAAGGGTGAATAAAAAGCCTGGGAGCATAGCCACCAACCCTGCCCAGTGCCCACCCAGGCAGCCATCTGTCCCAAACATTACCTCTTTGGGAGAGAGCAGTTCATTCTCTGGGTTCAAGGCTACCAGCCTCATCCATATATCTTTTCCCAGGAGCTGTCACTTCACATAGCTGGGCATTCTATGGCTCACCGCCTGTGGGGCATAAACTTTAAACTTTACCTCACAACCCATGTCTTGCTGTTACCGGTCTGATAGGAAGCTACAGCTTGCTCTGGTGATCGAGGGCCACAAACATATTTTTTATTGTCTTGTCTAGCCTTGTCTGAGTTTACTGTGTGTTTACTCTGTGTATTTACAGAGGAGACATTCCTTATGCAATCTTCAGTACTCAGTAGCTGGAACTCAACTGGGGGAGTAACATAGCTTTTCTGTGCTAAACGCAATGAATGACCATTCAGTCAAATTACAGGATGTCACTACTTAAAACAACAAATAATATTAAACATTGAGTGTATGTCATCATATATATATATATATATATATATATATATATGATTGAATGGAGCATTCTTATGGATATGGAGCATTCTTATGGATATGGCGAGAAATGGCATCAAACCCATCTCTTTGTATTGTATTCTTTTATTTTGCAGACTCTGCAAGGCTTCTAATGACAATTTAAACAATAAAAAGGGGGCTGGAGCTACAATTAAGTATAATATAAGGAAATGCATTGGCGATAGCAGCAGAAATCTCATTGGCCATCTTGTGTGGTGAGTGCCTATATTGTAAAGTGGAGTGGCAAAGGTTAAGAAGGTTTATGACCGCATATAAATTGCTAGTAATGCCAATACGTTGCTAAGAGCTATTTTGAACTTCAACATGGTAGCACTTAGCGTGAGCCCAGCGTTTCATCTGAATCAAAACGTCCACGTTTCCTTCCTTCCCAGAGGCGACAGGGAACGATGCTCTCCGGACACGTTCAATTACGCTCAGCGCAGGGATCGAGCTGGGGGTCTCGCGCTGCTAGCCGTGGAAGGCCCTGTTACCATGGTAACAAATGAGCCATTCCCATTGTGTTCAGTGGCTCGTGCTGGGTCCATTCAGTTGACTGTATCTAGGATGACGGAAAATGGTGGCAGACGTAAGACAAGGGACGTGTAATCTAATGCAGCTTGGCATAAACAAGGGGTAGATGTGACCAAAGGCATTACGAGACCGAAGCTGGTGAGATGAAGAGCTCACTATAAATTAGATGAGGCGAACAGGCTGGATTATGATGTCTTGTCTGTGATAAGACAGAAGAGAGGAAAAGGTTGTTTGTCTCTCGGGGGAACAACGGGGAATACGCGTCTGTCAGGACACGTTTGCTGGTCCGCTCCATTCTGGAGGTGTGGAGAAGGAATCAAAGCAAAGATAAGTGCAAGATTGGCTCACTCACAGCCTAGGCAGCCTTAAAGAAACTTGTACACGTGTAGAAAGACCGATCACATAGCCTGCTGTAGGTGCAGACACACACACACACACACACGTATGCACACGTGTGTGTGGGGCAAAGTGGGACACTATGTAAGCCAGGCTGACTGCGAGAAAAAAACATATGTAGGACTCCAAAGAGTATCAGTGGAAAGTGAGAACTGTAGCACGCACGCGCACGCACGCACACACACACACACACACACACCTGTCTATATACTGTACGCAGCCACTGCATACAGTAGCTTCAATCTGCCAGAGAGGGAGGGTTACATGTTTACTTTTGTTTCTTAAAACCATATTCAAACATAGAAAGAGTTAATATAAACACATGGAAGGTTTTGGTCTATACTTGATCAACCTAAAGTAAATGGACACAAGTACAGAAATGTTTTCATCCTTTCCCTCAAGAGATTGTTAAGAGTGCGTCATCAATATCGTCACTAATCTTGCCTATTATAAGTGAACTAGAGTCTTTGAGAATTCAACAAAGGCAGATGAGTCACCCCGAACCCCTCTTGGAAAAGGGCGGGAGTATTGAATTCATACCCATACGTACTGTACTGTATGTGTAAGCAAGTTGACTGTTAGCTGTGATAACCTCCCTGAAAGTCTAGCACTACTTGTATGTGGGGCTGTGTTAATGCTATGCATTGTTAATGTTCACTTACATTATGACTGATTACTGATGAGTCCACAGTACAATTCATACATTTCCACAGCCCTGGTCTGAGAATATAGTGGCTACAAAGCCTATACCTGTACATTCAGATGAAGCTGGTGTGGCCTACTTGCACTCCATGGGGAGGTTGCCCTTGCCATGCACTCTCTCTCTCTCGCTCGTCCCCACACTGACATCAAATTAATCACAGCGGTTTCCCCACACTTTAACCTTCATCATTTCCCTCTCGCTCAAGGCAAGAGGGTCACTGGTGACAGGAAGACCATTACTATCTCTGATAGAGACACTAGAAACACCGGCTTTGTGTGAGGTCAAGAGACGGTATACAAGTTCATGCAAGGTTAGGGCAAGATAAATGGTACAATTTACCATATAAATTGCCAATTGTAAAGAGAGGGACTGGTTGGAATGTAATTAATTTATATTAGTAACAGACACCCAAGTCGATACTAAATGTCTTACATAGTGGTATATGGTGAGCATTTAAAAGGTAATCTGTATTATATAGAAGTCTCCCATGACTTGGATTAAGAACACTAGACAATTCAAAGGCAATATTGAAAAGCATCCTGAAACCTGGTCCTGTAAACCAGTGCTGCAACATTTTGAAAGTTTTAAAGTGTCTATTTGACTTTGTACCACCGGATACCATACTTTTGTTTGATTCCTTACATTAATATTCTTATTCATAAACAAATGGCTGATCATAACGTTTTGCCTTGGTGCATCTTTATCCATGTTGTAGCCTTTCCCTCCATGCTTGACTGTTATTCACACACAGCATCTAGTCGTACCTCTTCCACATGCATGTAAGAGGCCATTTTTACCCTTACACAATAGAAGCAGAGGGACATCTAGTGGCCATATAATGTACTGTATCACATCATGTATTTTAGAGCAGAACACAGTAGCAAACAGAAAATTACCAAGTGGGTAAATTACATGTGTAAAATGTATGAAAAACATTAAATTAAATAAAAAGGTATGATATAAAAATGTATTCTTTACCCAGAGGGATCCTGCTGGAAAATGCCACTGCCTGGTGTTGTGATAATGTGTATGCACATCACCACAATATATTTTCTGTAGTTATCATTTATTGTTTGCATTAAAATTTGATGTCATGAGTTTAAGCAAACACACTGCAAAATAATCTGGTGTTGTACACAACCCTTGCTCTGTTAAAATTGGAAGAATTAAGAGAATACAATTAAATGGTGCAGACCGCATCACACACTATCCCAGCCTTGGCAATCCATTTTCAATGAAGTGGTCACAGCTTTTGAGGGAGCACACCGTTATTGAAGGGAGGGGTGTTTTTGTTTTGATCAAGGTCAAATATCAACAATCTTTCTCCATGATAGCGGATTCCACCTTTTAATTAATGTACACTATTGGGAAAGTAGTTGATCCTTGCCTCTGACCATTATTCATCATACACGGTAGGCCTACAGTAAATTAAATTAGTGTGTAAAGTGTGTTGTGTATTTCAGTTCGACCTCCTACTCAACACTGAATATTTTCAGATTTAGATAACAGCTACACAATTGACAGAAAAATAAAAAGTATAGATTCAAATAACTTTAATACAATTTTTTCAAGACTTAAACACAATCTGAAATAAATGCCCCTCCATAAAGTATTGCACATACATTTAAGCCTGCTGTTACCAAGAGGCTATCGCTTTTCATTAACTCTTCAAAAAATAGAGCCAAAATAGAAAATATGACATCTTAACATCTTTCAGTAGTTATATTTTATACTCATTTCATGTTTTTGTATACTTTACTGTATTCTTTGTATACTTTAAATATATGTATATATATATACACACACCCACACAACTTTAGGACAAAGGTACCGCAACATCAGCATCAACAAACTTAACCACTAAACTGACTTAACAAGATAGACCCTTTTTTCAATTTGATGAGACAATTGGTATTGTTCTCAATATGTAATGTACTTGATTGAACATTATTCAACAATTGTTTCAAGAGGAAAACAAAGAACACAGCTCAATTATCTCAATGTGTGACGAGATAAATGTGTAATTGAAAACTAAAATGTACAATAGGAAATGTGTAATGAATGTAAAATATATGTTAAACATGTTAGCGACAGGAATTGGAAGTCATTGCATCTCTAAGCTGTTTTGCAGGTTCATTGAGCTCATTTTTTTAAAGTACAATCTTAACTGTGATGCTTTACTCATTTTTAAATGTACATGGATTTATCATCGGCAAACAGTATACCAAATTCATTGTACAGTATATTTAAGTGATTTACCACTACATATATCTTAAACCACATACAGCTTGTTATTGGCCATTTTTGCTGTAAATGTTTACTGAAAATTTTATAGTACAGTCTAAATAAATCTATTATTTAAATCCAGTTATTAGAATGGATATCTTAGATTAAACACCATCTTGCAGGGTGACCTTGAGAACATATCGGTAGTGAACTCCATCAACCCAAGTTAGGTAAGGAGCCTATATAGTCCAGGGTTTAGCAGCATTTCCAAATCCTTTAAATTAATAGAAGGACATGACACTTTTTCTAGGGTGTTGGGTCCACCATGTTCTCCAAAATAAAATACCCTCACCCTTTGGTTATACAAATAAAGATAGGTAGGTGTAGTGCTTCCAAGCTTTTATAACACACACACACACACACACACACACACACACACACACACACACACACACACAC
>JAODTR010012703.1:0-27891 GCA_025399935.1 Amblyopsis rosae | reverse complement strand
CTCCAGGTGGGGAATGAGTCCTTACCCCAAGTGAAGGAGTTTAAGTACCTCGGGTCTTGTTCGCGAGTGAGGGGACTTTACTTGCATTTTGAAAGATGATGTAAATAATTTAATACAAAAAATGTATGGATTTTGTTTTGTGTAATTGCTTGCCATATATACTGTGTGCTGTCATCCTACATTAATTTAGCATCTGCACAAAGTTCAAAGTCCTTCTTTTTATAAACTCTCAAGCATCTCCTTACTTCAGGGCCAACGTAACAACAAGTTAAAATTCGGTATGTTTTTCAGGTCCCTTTGAGCTTTAATGGCAAAAACAATATTATTCACAAAAAGGTTAAAGTAAGGCCGTCTCATACTGACTTGACAAATAGATTGAAGCTAGAGCACCAAAACCCCTCTGATAGCATTGCGTAATACTTGTTAACTAGGGCTATACAGAGGAACTATTGGTCACTGCTGACACATCACACTGTGTTAGTACTGTGTCTTTTATAACATGAAAGACTTCATTACACTGTGAAAGCTAATTCATATTTCTGCAGGACAACCCTATTTTAGGACTAGAAAGACTTTTAACTACACTGTATGTCATTCCAGGTACCAGTTCTCCCATAAAGCTGCAAAGCTTCTACTTTATCACAAGCCTCGTGTTCTCTATGTTTCATTGAACCTTTTATATGGTATTTTCTCTCACCTCTACTGCATAAATCCCATCTGGCATTCACATTAATACAATATGTTTTCCTTGTAAAAGGGCTGACTCTGCAACGTTGCCAAAGTACTATTACCTGATATTGCCCTGTACATGTGTTTACTACTGTACAGGACTATTACCCAGCTTCCTTTGCTGGTGTTAATAAAGTAGCCTCTACTAAGCTTATTAAGGAGTGAACTTCAGCTGATGTCAGACAAAGCTTGAGTTTAATTAAGTGCATGTCCAGTGCTCCAACTAAACCAAATAAACAGCATTGCACTTAAGATGAGTTTCCAGTCCATGACCTTAGAAGAATAGCGAGCACTTTTACAGATGGAATAAAACCACATTCACCATATTGCTTTGTACTCATTCACCATTATTCACGCTGGGTTTTGAAGAGTTCCTGATATGAAATCAAACCGTGTGTTCGTTTCTTTTTTGAGGGAGGGGAAAAGGCTCTGTCAACAGAGACCCCAGCATGGTAGAAAGCCAGACAGAGATCTTTGGGGCGTTCTACACGCCTCACCCGCGAACCTCAACCCCACCCCCCTCCACCGAACGCCACACCACCGCGTACCCTATCCATGTCAGTCTGTGTTATCATAAGTGATTTTACTCTCCACCACAAAGAATAGTTGAGGTCGCCTGTATTATTTTTCTTCATCAATGTGTTTTGAATTATACCTCAATGATTCTGGTGTGTGTGTGGTCATTAGACAATGTAAAATGTTTGTGTGTGTGTGTGTGTGTGTGTGTGTTTTAGTGTCTGGTCTGTCCTTGGGTTCAAGACAAATTCTTCTTGCTTCTTTACAGGGGGATCAAGGCGACCAGGGGCCGCGGGTATGTGGTTTTACTCCAACTTCTCCTCTTGTGATTGCCTGATGAATGTGATTTGGTGTTACTGTGTGTCTCCCCCAGGGAACTTGTGGGTAAAAGGTTTGACATGCATGGGATTCCTGGGATACTGTTCTTTCTGTCAGCCAAGCAAAACTATTGCTAAATGACAAATGGGCAGGCAAAAGTGCAAATACTTAATACAAATAGAAGGCATGGGGTGTTGTATTTTGAAGGAAATGGCTTCTTTTTTTAAATTCTTTTTTTTTTTTACTTTTTTTTTTTTTGCTTGATGCTTGTGCTGTTTTCCCTTTAAATGTACACTCCTCGATTTCGTTATTGTGTCCCCAAGATGTCCACCGCAGATAATATATTTTATGATTATCATAATATATTTTATAAATGATAATGAAAATATGCTGCATACAGATGTACAGTATAAGATATTTTAACATGAAGCTCATTAAGGAGAGGAGTAGATGGCTACTGTATCAGCCACTCATCACTCCAAACCACACCAATGTTTTTGCAAAACTGGTTTCACCCTCAAGGGTAATTCGGGTTACATATTGAGCAGTATACCTTTGTCAGCGATTGTTAGCTAATACACTTTTTGTCACCAAATATCTCCTCACAGTCCGGTCACAGTTCAAATACGAACGCTCTTTCTCCAGCATCCCTGACACCACCTTTAAATTCTAGGGCCCGCATAAGCACCATGCCTGATGCTGTGGCTTTTGTCTGAATGTGTTTATTTGATGCTGCTGAGGGCGTTGGGACGTTAATCATTTGCAGCTCAGTAGCTTGAAATTGCAATAAAATCTCTAAATGCTGATAATGTGAATCACTGCTCGACAAACTGCAAAATGAATTAGTCTTGTTCGGCCCCAGCACCTAGCAATGAGCAAAGCTGTCACGTTTGAGGCATCCATTTTTCTCAACCGAGAGCGAAAGAACAATCTCTCTTTCATCACAGACCTTATGACTACTTGCTTGTTTAAACTGGGCTGCATTAAGCGATATACGCAGTCACACATGAACAGATGCACACGCATAACACACACATAACCCACATGTTTCATTTCTTTAAATCATTCAGTGTCATCATGTGTGGATTATAACGGGTCACAGTCACTTAAAGTTCTTGTAAATGATTTCCTCCAGGCCATAGGGCAAATGGTTAGAACTACAAAATAGAGGTTTGTGTTGTCATCATAACCACCAGGCACGCTCTTATTTCAGATCAGATTCCATTTCCATACTGGCGCCCACCCACACATTTGTTGTTTGTCCTAGGCAAGGTTTTCTTGTCCATGCCAGTTCTGTCCGTCAAACTGATGCACTAGTCCATAAATCAGCATAGATTATTGCCTTTCTGAAATTGTATTTATCTTGTGAAAGGATAAGATATATGTCTAAGATGACACAATACATCCTTAAACATCTTCCAAGTTTAGAAATGTATATATATGTTCTGGTAGCATTGCCATGATTGGTAGCCTATAGAATTAGAAATACAATCTTGGTTGTGTAATTTATGCCTATTGAATTTTATAAATGATCATTGCAGATACTTAGAAATAACTGTTTAGCCAGCCACTGTACACACAGCTAATTGTAAGTAAATGCTCTCTCTCTTCGGGTATACTTTCTTGGTTTGGCCCATAATTTGTACCCTTTTGACCTGGGAAATGGAATCATCCGTCTCAATGTTCAGCCATTTGAGGTTAACTGATAAGTACCAGACACACAGTACTCATACGTTTCTTACAGAGTAAATAAATAGTCTACTCCCAGAAAGCATTTCATTAACTTCCAGTTATTGGAAGTTAACACACGCATGCACACACACACACGCACATGCGCACACATACGCGCGCACACGCACGCACGCACGCACACACACACACGCGCACACACACACAGTTACAGTATACAGATGACATCACAATCACATTACATTTACCTACTAATCTAAAGTCACTCAGGGAAGGTAGTTTAAAGGTATTACGGAGATTGTCTTAATGGATGAAGCCAGTGTGACCATGGCAATTAGTGAGTGTCTGCATTGTGTTGAGCTCCGCTACACCAAAAATATACAGTTGGTTTGGAACACTCCAAATATATCATCGTTTTTCCCAGTAATAAAGTGGTAATTGTAAACAAATTGGTTCTGTGGTTACATGTTGTGAGCTCAACAAAATGCTCAAACACTTAACAGTTAAATGTTATAGTTAGGAATCATGTTAAAAGTAATTTGTCAGCTTCTTTATGTAAAGTAATTAATTGCCTGCTCCTGGGCTTTTGCCAAACCAAACAAAGATCTGCTCATCTTATTTACTGTGTTGCTAGTTATAACTACTATATGTTACAATACACTTAATTGTCGTCATGGGGCAGGCAATTAGTTCCCTAGTTGCTGGTTTCTTTACAACAACAAAAAGACAAAGTAGAAACACATTTAAGACAATACTGTACAGTATATACATGAAGCCGATAAATACATCCATGTACTACATAGCGACAGTAACTACTTTATTACTACCGCTGTGGCATGTTGGAAGGTTTTATTATAATGACGATTTAAGTGGTCTTTAAGATACCACGCTGTTAGCTGTGTATTTTACGCAGGTTAAAGACAAAACTGGATTTACAGGTGTGTGTTTATGCGTGTGTGTGTGCGTTTAGTGTGTGCACGTGTTTTCTTCGGTCAAAAGGGATCAAGCTAGTATCATCCTGTGGCCAAAGATAATTTGAGCATTTCCACGTGGCCTCCATGTTGTCTTACAGTTGTCTTACATATAACAACTTCCTTGGCCTGCTCACCCATGTCATTCCAGTGAGGTCAAAGGTGATGTCAAACTGTTAGAGGTTAAGAAAGCAGCAATAATACAAGACAAATTTATGACAAATGCACTCAAGGTGCTAGTTGAGGTATAAATAGCTGTACTGTAGTTGCTACTTGTACCTATAATTGACTGTGTGGTCTAGAAATTGCATTTTAGCTACAGCTGGTTAAATGGTTTGAGAGTTCATGTAAATACTTGAAGTAAAAATAAGATAAAGAGATTTACATGGTTGTTTAATTAGTCCAATTTTAAATATTCATTTTTAAAGCTTCAGGAATTCCAGGAATGTAGGAATTTGGCATCATATTCCTATATCTGTTTACTTGGAAATGGATCACTTAACAAAATCATTTATTTGAGATTAGTTAGAATATGAATGTATGTAATACATGCCAAGCCAAATGGATGCAATTATTGTCAAATTGCTGTCCTTCTTAACAGCATGAAAGCCAGTGAATGGTTAATTCGCTCCATATATTTTGGACATAAAGAAATATGATGACACAGACCGTTTGCGGCAAAGACATTGTGTGCATTTGGGTGGTCACAGGGACACGGTATCTGTTTCCTATTGACTTCATATCTTGCTTCTTGTTTACAACAGTTGCAATCCTCTCGATGTCGGAAAATGCATAGCAGCGGCACCCCTGACCAAATAACCAACATCCTCTTTGCAAGGGGAAGAACAAAACAAACCAGTGTTGTGTACGGATGGTTAGGATTCTATGTCAACCACCATATCATTATTATTCATAAGTGCGCAGATTTTGCGTGTTTAGCTCTAGCCACACCTATCCCAGGACGGACGTTTGGCTCGTACGTAGAGAGCCTATTCTCTGGCCCATTCTTCTCAGTCAGATGATCGTTTCATGTTGTGCTCCAGCTCCAGCACACACTGGCAAATGTCAGAGAGGCTGCTGTTGCAAAACCGTGGCCAGGCCAGCCTGCGGCGTATAACACGAGCTAGCACATAATGCTGGCATGTCATGGAGAGTGAGGGAGACTAATCCCGAAGCCCCGACGTCTTTCACTGCAAATGAATTGAACGGAGCCTGAAAGCAAACAGGCTCAAGCCCGGGGCGCGTGTGTGTGTGTGTGTGTGTGACGGGGTGCCACAATATCTTTGCCAAGCTCAGCACTGGGGTTTAGCCGCACTAAGTTTTAATGTCGACACTCCCTTGTTTGTCCCTTGGGTTGACCCTCCACCCCCTTTTTCTTCCCCCCCCCCGGATAAACCCCCAGTCCAACACTTGTTTTCACTTTCTGTCTCAAAGATGTTTGAGGTCATAAATAGTCCCAGCTACACACAGCATGGCCATTGTCTTCTGTGTAAGAGTATCCCTTTTTTTCTTTTTTAATGCTGCGGGCCTGACTCAAGCTAGCCACTCTTGAATCCCATGTTTTTAATGAGCCGTACCCTGTAGATATTCCTGGAAATCTGCAGGGATGACACTGTGTCAATTTGGGATAGGGTAGCTTTTAGAGGGGGTTGTGACAGATAACATATTATCAGGTGGGATTATGCCAAACAGTATGAAATTGGTTAATTCTCCATAAGATTTATCGCTGCACAAATAAACTAAAACATTTTATTTACACTAAAGGATAGGACATTTTACAATTTCCTATTAAAACATGACAAATGTGTGTTATAATGAGCATATGCATACAATTGTGATTGATTGTTAAGGGCTCTCCACTTTCAGAAATCCAGTTTTAAAAACATACCAGATGCCTTGGATAATGATACTGTATATGGAACAAATTGAATGAAAGCACATCTCAAAATGTGTTTTTAAATAATACTGGACAATATGGTCTTTAAAATATGAGTGATGACAATATTGAGAGTGTATATATTTTTACACAGAACATGCAATTGTCTGATATTCTACCAGTTCTTGAATCTGAACTCAAACTAAAGCTATTGTACTATATATACTATTGTAATCAGCATGTTTAGTTTTAACAAGCAAATCATTTTGTGACCCATCTTTGTTCATTTATTGTGAGTAAATCAAAACTGTCATTCAGTGTTTTGACAAGGCAGTGAGAAACCATTTAATTGAATATGCCGTGTATCAATATTGTTGCACGCTATGAACATTAAAGTCTATTTATAATAACCCTATCTCAGGATAGGAAACAAATAAACCTCAATTGCAATAGCAGATATATAAAAGTTAAGGGAAAATATAGTATGGTTGCGATCTCCCATCCAACTAAATATTACTAGTATGTAAATATGATTTGGTAAAATGGCGTTGAGTTGCAGATAATACTTTGTTCACAGGTTTGTTGGTGACAACCTCCTTTATTTTTATTTGTCTCGGTTGATTTTGATAAGCTTGTTTTTGAATGTCATGCGTGTATTGTGCCACATTCTGCTGTTTGTCCCTATAGGGATTGGCTGGTCTCCCTACGCTGGCTGCTTTGCACAGCAATCAGATCCTGACTGTGAAGGTTTGTCAGTGGCGGCGTGGCCTAGCCGCTCGGCCCGACCAGACCTGACAAGCTACATACACCAAAGGCTTTTGAGTTAATGTGGACGATAAGGCAGGCACGGGCAGAAACCCATCCACTCTGTTTTGGCCAGTCAATCCATTAGTAGCCCAATGTTGGGTCCAGAAAAGCTGTAGATACCAGGATCCTAGGTAAAAAAGAGAAGGTAGCTTCAAAAAACAATGATGTGTAGTTATTTGGAACCACATTTAACAAACAAAAGACATGGTCTGGCTAATATCCATTGATGCCAAAAGAGTGGAGAAAAGTGGAAAAATAAGACTTAGAGGTTTGCCCAAAGTGACTAAATGTATTAGTACACTATGTATTAGTACACCAAATGTTATTACTGAATTAGGTTCCATGACCACTGAAATCTTTCAGTCCACCAAGTTTCCCATCAAGGTTATTGGAGATTGACGTTTATGTGCCGGCAATGGACACTAGTGATCCATGTCTTGGAGGGGAAGAGTGGGAATACTGGTGTATGCAGCTTCCAGGGTCTGACGGAGCGCTATGCGCTGCGTTGATGACGGCAGCCCGTTCGCAGTGGCGGAGAACTCCACATGTTTCCTTGGTCTGTGAGTGCGGTGAGCCACCCTATCACCACTGAGGTGGTGATTACGGGGCTCAAAAGACTTTCCAGGCTAAAGTGTGGATTTCTCCCCGGCACGCGTGAAGGCGCTGGTCCCGTTCCTGTTTCTAACCTCCTCTGTTTCTTTTTGTTCTCTCCCTCCTTTGCCTTTTTCTTCTTCCCGCTAAACCTGGGACCGCCAACATTCTCTCGCCAACCTTCTCTCACCTCTGACCTTCGACCTTTTGACCTCCTCGCGTGCCTACTCAGATGGTCTTCCCTAAGATCAATCATGGCTTTCTTTCCGCTGACCAGCAGCTCATTAAGCGGCGTCTCATTAAGGTAGTGGCTGCATCCTCACTCATCTGCCCAGCCTGGAGACCCCACCCCCCTCCCCTCCTCTTCCCACCACCAACCACCACCCATACCTATCCCCAGTTTGCATGCAAGCCTTGAGACAGACTCAGCCATAAGCTCTTTTTTACTCTGCTCTCTCTTGGAGGAAACAACTCAAGATGTTATTTTTGGAACATGCTATTTCTGTGAAGGTACAATGAATTATTACGATAGCAGCTATTACTCTTTGTCACGCAAGTGAAATTGCAGAATATTTTCTTTTTGTGGATAATTTCTTCTTATTATGTAATGAACCACAGATCTATAGTGTTGCCTTTGCTGTTGAAGCTCAACATTGACAAATGCGGGTTTAAGATGTCGGTGTAGGCTTAACTTGTATTCAGCTCGTTACATCTGAATGCATGCATCAGGATGGGCCAGGGTTTCCCCCATGAAGCAAGTTGATTACAGTGCACCATCTTAATTAGTCTAATCTCCTTCAGTCATAAGAGGCTAAAATGCGAGCTCCATGTAATACATGATCATGACCCAAACTGTGGAACCACTGTGTTTTCCCGGTATGGGTGTTCAGTGTTGCCGTTTCGCTACACAGGGTGATCAAGGCCAAGCAGGCCCGCCGGGGCCCCCGGGGCCGCCAGGACCCCCCGGGCCGAGAGGGCCCCCAGGGGACACGGGCAAAGACGGACCTAGAGGCGTGCCAGGTCTCCCAGTGAGTATTCCAGCAACTCAGCATTATGGTAAAGTGGGGTTAACTTCAAGATCCACTGTTTGGACGGTTAAAGGCATTATGAGGTTTTTTCTGCTTTTTCGGTCTTTTTTGTTATGCAGTTTTATTATATTTATTAGATCTGATTTGCATTACATAAAAAAAAAATGTTATGTACTTATTATGGTACTGTCAGCCTTTGGCAGGGGCACAGCTTGAACCTGTTCTGCTCACTATAACACTACTGTACATGTTGTAGTCCACGGTCCATCTTTAGCTAAAGAACAATAACTAAATTATCCAGAGATTAATGTTTGCTTGGTTGCCTTCTATTACCAGGTAAATTTTTCCATGTGTTTAAGGCATCACTAATGTATGTTAAAACTCTGAAGGAAGGCATAAGAAGAAATGCAAAGGCGTGTCAATAATGTTCTGCCATGAAAAGCTAGCAGGGCTCCAGTTGTTAAATTCTTCTGGCAGAGCTGGCTGTGAGAGTGTATATATATTAAGTGCAGTTTATCTGTTTCCCTCCAATTTCTACTCATTGTTTTCAAGTCTTCCAGTTGCTCATTTCAGCAGTTGAGGTTGTAATGGTTATAGTGCAACAGAATAGACGTAGGGAAGTCTGTCTCTATGCTGTCATTTATTATTGCTATCATGCTATTATTGGCCCAGTGGAGGAAGGGTAGTTATTGTATTACAGATCACAATGAGAAAATGCAGTAATTGAATTAAAAGTTTAAACATTGAGTATGTGTGTACTTCTACCCTGAGTAACAATAATATGATTTTTAATAGAACAAGATTGCATTTTGAGTGATACAGTTGGCAAAGAATCATATGCACCTCATGAATGTATATGTTCATTTGAAGAATATTGACATGCATCACACACAGTGAATAGAAATTACATACTAAAGAAATGGTAATGGTAAGGCAAGTATAGGCATAGACCACTGTCACTTGTGATATCAATGCTTTTAGAAGTGCAACCATCCAAATAAAAATAAAAAGTAGACTGTGACCATGTTAGCACCAAAATGAAGCAGCTCCACACTGCTGTTGGACTATTACTGTAATGCTCCACTAATTGAACATTTTGTGTTTGAATAGGGTGATGCAGGAAACTCTGGAGAAATAGGACCCCCGGTGAGTAAAACATGTTTTCCTCTTGCTGGTTTTTTATGTTGAGTTCTGTTTTTATAACCAAATATCTCAATTGAAATGAAAAAAGCAATCCAAACAGATATCTCTCTAAAATACATGCAGTACATACATACACAATACTTTTGTTTCAAACTACATGGACAATCTGGTCTGGGTTATTAGCAGCAATACTAAAGTTTAGCAGTTTTCTCTGCAATTATGAATTACAGCCATGTTGTGGTGTTCAGCCTCAATGAGTGTATGCCTTGACTAGTTTGAGAAAGTTACTATGGCCATATGTTGTAATTTGGCAAAATGATGCCTTGTCACGTATTTCTTATCCCAAACATATTTATGCAATTTGCTAACCAACCAACTGTGGCATAGTCTTGTCTAGTCTACGCCTATTTAAATTTTTCACAAAAAAAATAATAAAGTAATAATTTATGCACACTCATTTCAGATATCTATATTTGAATCTTAAGTATTAAAATGTTTAACTGTGGTGAATGGAAATTCTTTACTATGTGAAACTCTATTAAATGGTTTATTTTCACACACAGAATCTATTACAATCACCAGCTGTTTCAATTAGCCACTAGATACTGGGCTTGGTATTTACAAAATATCTTTGGAAAATGTACATAAAACCCAGGAAGTTGGAATAAAGTCAAGACAAATATGTCTTATGATGACAAGAAAGCAATGATGGAGAAAAAAAGAATGCCCTTGGTATGTCCTTTTTCATGGGAAGGTCAAATACAGACAAAAGACCTATAAATGCTTTCATCTCTAATGGCATCTTCTCAAATTTTATAATTGGCACGAAACGATGCTAAATTGCAAGGAATGGAACAGAAATAAAAAGGTGACAATGATAAGGTAGAGAAGGTGAGGATTAGAGCAGTGTGGGTCCATTAAATAGCAGTTAATTCATGAATGCAATTGTGGATGTAAAAGTGAAAATAAAATCATCCATTTCAAACCTTACTTTGAATTAAAACGATGCACTCTAAATCAAGGGTTACTATTTCACAAGTATTTACACGGAATGACACTAATGTACATTTAACAAGGAATGATATCATGGCTCTCAAAATCAATCTGGCTTGTAAAGCAGCTGAGCCTAAAATGAGAATACAGTACACATGTTGCAAAGGGCATGGCTGAAACACGTTGGATTGGCCTAGTGCAGCTTGTAAAAGTCCAGACTTTTTAGACATACTGTAGCTTTTGTTTACCTCGGCCAACAGCAACCAACAATCACTCCCGATCAACTCCTCAGACATGTAAAAAAAGGAACAATCAAAGTAAAATGTTTGATAAGGAGATTGGGACAACTCCATCAATCAGAATGTGGGTAGTTACATTTTTGATGTATAGAAAGAAATAACACATGAATTAGGTGTACGTCGATAACTCAATAGTGTCTACTGAAAGCTGGATGGTATATCACTGCTTTTAAGAGTGGCACACATGAGTACAATGTTATGATTTCGAGGTCAGCCCTGAACAAACTTTGGCCTATTTTGTTTAGTATACTGTACCCTCCAGGATCTAGTGCCCACTTGCCACAGCTCAGCGTTTTTTGATGTAGATGCTATTGTTAAAGAGGCAAAAGTGGATTCCAGAGTGTTCCAGTTGCCTTCCAGAACATATGGTACTGGTTAAAAGGATTAAGCTCTTGTGGTGCAAACTGAGAGAGAAGGGGGGGGGGGGGAGGGGGCGAAGGGGTAGGCGAAGAAGACGAAGAAGAAGGAAATATTTGCAGGACTCAATTCAAAATCATCTTTGCCATAAGGCCTCTCTGGGGTAAATTAAAGGGGTCTTCAGTATTCTAAAGGTGGCATGCAACCGCGCACAATTCTCATTCGGAACTTGAATTTACTTCAAAAAGGCTAAATAAAGAAAATCAGTGGGATATTGTATGTGGTGCTCCATCCGTAACCAAAACAGTCTTCCATGTGCTTCAGGGTGCTATTTCCCATCATGCTGAAGGAAGATTTCCCTCTAAGTCGTACTTGTTCCAATGTTGCTCATGATGCACTATTGACTCTCAGCCACAGAAACGCAGAACAGGCATGCATGTAGAAGTCTTATTCCAATAATGTGACTCCATAATGAGGAGATACCATAATATCTTTTTGACCTTGACAATAACTTTTCTTTCATGTCAAAGCCAAACATGTGGAAGAAAGATATGACTAATTCAAAACATTATTTTAATTATCTTTCAAAAGTACAGTATGCAAGAAGTCTTTGTTTGAAACATTCTAAAGGCATTTCATAGACAATTCAAGTGAAAAGTTCCAACACCACTTGACCCAAACTCCAAAGTCTCTCAATGGCTTTAATTAAGATACTCACAATACATACTACAGAGGAGATGAAACTCTGCAAGTGCCATTGATTAAATGCCCGGCTAATTGTGGGAGCTGACCAGGCAGGTATTGTTTGACATTTGAGTCATGAATTAAAGTGCGTCATTGAGTCATTACGTCAAGTATATCAAGTATGTCATTGAGAGCTTACAAAACATGGCTGTTGTGTAGGTACATCCAGTTTATATTGTGTGTTTGCACATCAAATTAGATAAAACATATATTGTGTGCTACAGACTACAATTACACAATTAATGCTTTAGCTAAAAAAAATCAATCTAAAAACTATCATAATCTTTATCATACAGCTACCAATATGTAATAGTAAGCAAGCATGAAGTAAAGATAAGCACAAACAATACTTTACAAGGGCACCTTCTTTATTTCTTTGCAGTTTTCTCTAGTGAGCTTTAGTAGCTCTTGAGTGTTCTCAGATGTAGCCAAGCTAATTAGCTTTTAGGCGAGTGGCACATGGCTCTCATGTAGGCTACCTTGTGGATCATAAAGATGTTTACCCAGCCCTGTTGAGATTTGCTTTTAGGGATAAGCCAATGAAAATATTTCATCTGGTTGGCTAGAGGGGGGGTTCATTGAGGTTTTCCTAGTAATAGTACAAGATATGCTCCATAAATACTCTGCAACTGTAGGTCATTACTTTCAAAACATGCAAAATGTAATGCATGCAAACATGCAGTGAAGTGGACATTTAAAACTAGTTAACATTGGAGATGCATATGGACAACTATCTTTCTCATGTAGGTGAAATCTTTGCTGTCTGAAAATAAATATATGAGGTCCACCAACACAATGCAATTTGCTGTACAGGATACCTGATGTATTGAAATTAATACAATCTACAATTCTCAATAATGACTGGAAAGCCAGCAAACCAAAAGTGAGCATTTCGAAAGTACACAGCATCATCACATATTAGGCAGAAGTGTTGTTGAGAGCTTGTTGTTGGGCATTATCTGAATGTATGTTTTGGCCCATACCCAACCAGCAATGATGAGCCAAATGGCACCAATTGTTTCCTGTGCCTACAGCAGGAAAACGGTTGGCTGACGTGTCATAACAGGCAAGCGTGAAGGCGTTGATGAACTACTGTAGTCCAGCAAACATTTAGGGTTTAGATGGAGGAACTAACAGACTGCTAACGTATTCTCTTCTTTTTTTCCAGTTTACATTTTTTTGCCATGTTCTGGCGAGAATGTAGTATATATCATCAACATGTGACTTAGTTTTATTCTGACAAGCACGAAATCTACTAAAATAAAACTGCTCATAGACACATCTAGAACCTTGCTAGGCAATATTCACCATTCCAATGACTTCAGAAAAAAATCTACAGTCAAACAAAATTACATTTATTTTTGTCACAGTAGATAATAGCATTTCAAATGATAAAACTCAAGGAAAGTACAGTACATGTTTTTGCTTTTAGAATAAGATTTTGTAAATATTTCCACTCAAACAGGTTGTGGGTATTGAATGAAACTATTGTATTTTTGGTAACTGTGTAAAGGTTTTGTTATCCTGGCTTGTTTGACTCTTTCTTTATTATCTTTATGTTGCTTTTTCTCTAACTCACTCTCATTTATCCCTTTCTATCTTTTCACTATCTTCTTTCCCTTATAGGGACCTGAAGGGCCCCCAGGGATAAAAGTAAGTTTTATAAAACAACCGTTTTAATGTATCCAAGGCCTTTTCAATAATTTACCATTGACCACGTCACCACGGTGAATTTACAGATTATAAACATAATGTCTTCAATGTGACGTTAACTTGGACTGTAATGTTGCTTGCATACAATAGTGTCAAGACGGTGAGATTGCACAGTGACTACTACTGAAAATGTAATGGTCAAGTAGCGTGGGACAATGTTAACCTGGGTTATTTCTAATAAGTAACTATGACAGGGAAGAAATGAAGCGGGTGAAATAGACAACTCTTCCACGTATTACAGCTAAACCCAGAGGAGTAGAGAGACAAAGACGCAGACAGACAGACATACACAGAGAGACAGAGACATGGAGAGAGAGAGAGACAGAGAGAGAGAGACACATAGAGAAAGAGACACACAGAGAGAGAGAGACACACACAAAGAGAGAGAGAGACACAGAGAGAGAGACACAGAGAAAGAGACACACAGAGAGAGAGAGAGAGAGAGAGATACACAAAGAGAGAGAGAGGCATAGAGAAAAAGAGAGAGAGACTGACGGCAGCAGGCCGTTTTGATGCGGGGAACAGATGTAAGCCATATCCAGCCATCAGGTAGCTGCCAGTGTTTGTTCAATGTAACCCAATCAGACACTTCCTGTCTGCGCTGTCATCTGTCTGCAAGCCCTCCCGTCGGCGGTGGGGGGGGGTGATGTCGGGGAAGGGGGGCAGGGGTCAACGATGACACACCGTTGTGTTAATGAGTCATAAACCAGAGCCGGAGGCTGCTCTACCAGATCTACTGCCGTTGTGCAGCGCTGGCCGTGTCTATATATTAAAGTTTCATCACCCTACTGATTGATTCAGGGTAGTCGCATGGTGCAAACCAGCGTGGGTATAATACACATGAAGTGATAAACGAGCTCTATGAAACCTTTGCCCCTCTCTGAGTGAAGCCTATACAGAGGTGTTTGTGATACAGTACGTGCAATAGTGTTAAACACCCCTGTTTGTTAAGACCTTTTGTTAAGTATGATTTAGTGTTCTGTTCCCCGAGTTTAGCCTTTCAACGTCTTGCATTCCACCCAGCTCTAAAATGATATCACTCGGTAAGACTATAAATATACAGTATACTATTACTATTACAATGACTATTACTATACTTGACCAACTAACCCTATCACTATGGAGAAATTCATAAAATGTGAGAATTATTAATTGTGTTGAACTCTCAGACTAAATCTTGCCTAAGCAAGAGCCATGTATGTGTTTGAAAAAGACCTATTAGGGGGAAGGGCAGATAACGGTGTGAAGCTAGTGCTGTTGAAGGATGAATAGTGACGATTCAGGGCGGTTGTGTTAATGCTAAGAAGAACGTTCTATCCCCACATTCTCTTTTCTAATTGAGTTCCGCATGATTGTATGTATATTTTTTTTTTAAATGTAACAACCTTGATGGGTTCTTATGTTTATTTCATAGGGTTCGCTTGGTCCTCCAGGGATTGCAGGTGCTGATGGATTAAAGGTGAGGTCATTCACAGTCGCCAGAAGTTGGCCATTAAACATCTAGTATCTACAGTAAAGTTGATGGCTATTGCATCAATGTTTCACCTGCAGTTTGACACGCTTGTTTCACCTTCACATACTGTATATAGTAATCACATTTCCTCTCATTAGCTGGTGATAGAAGTTATTGCTCAACCTCAAATCTTTCATGAAAACAGTTAGTCTCATACTGTAACTAGTCCATATTAGTCTCATATTGTAACTGTAAATATGTAAACTGTAAACTGTAATATGTATTCTCAATAACAAAATACTCACAAAAGCTTTCTTGCTGTACATATTCATGTGAAAGCATTTTAAAATGCAAAATATTTGCTTTTGAGCTCTCCTTTGTGTTTTCATTTGTATTTTGGCTATTCGTTGCTGAATTCCTATTAGTCGAGTGCTGCCATGGATTCTGACAGATTCAAACCACTATCCTATTTAGGAGAAATCCCTTGGGCTGCATTTTGAAGCCCTAACCACAAAGTAGAGCGGTTTTAGCTGCCTGTGATCAGCTCACACTCCAACTCCCTTTTTTTCAATTTCTCATAACAAATAAAAAAGATAAACTGCAGGTAATTCATGACAGAAAAAGGGAAAATTGTCAAAGTCAAGTTAAAGAATAGGGAGACCATTTCAGAGGCGCCATCTCTCTAATCTTGAGCATGTATTTATGAAGATATGAGCGCAAAGGCACGCATAGCTTTAATAGAAACCAGAGTAAAGATGTTTTAATTCTAGTAAAAGCCCTAGCCATTCCAGACCTGATTTTTTTTTTCTTGTGTTAAGACAGCAGTTTGCCAGTACCCATGAAACATAACTCGGTACTGGGCAATGTTATTATTAAACAGAATGGTTTATATGCATGGTATGTATGTTGCACTCAAGCAGAAAGCTCAGCTCTCAAGCAGTTCGTTTACAAAGTCTGCCAGCAACGGCAGGTCGACTGGCAGACATCATATTGATCTGACATAGATATCCACGAAAAGGGGGACGGTTGCTAATGCAAACCTTATCAGGCGAAAGTTAAAGGTTTTTTAATCAGATTCCATCATCATTATAACAATACATCGCCGTCATTATGTCAATGATTCCCATATGTTGCCTGATAGATGATAGATTTCTCATTTATAATGAGTTTCACCAGTGCGTAGTTTGTGCTACTCCATAGAGCCTGGCTTGTAACATAACAGTCTAATCTTCTCACATATCCAATGTAAAAAAAAAAACTAGTACTACTACTAATACTACTACTGTGTGGGTGAAGGAATAGTAGCAGTTAATGTTGTGGCAGTTTTACAAAGGTCAGGGGGTTAATTGTCTTGGATAACGGATGGGGTGAAATCAGTTTTTCATCTATCATTTATGACCCTAAGAGGTCATGTTCTCAAATTCACGCCAACGGTGAAGTGGCATTCATTCACATGAGCTTGGATGTATCTTCCCTGATTTCTGCATCTATAAGTACAAATATAACTAATCATACATTTATTAGTTACACATCATTCTATTAGTACACTTCAGCTTTGATCAAGTGCCATTTAAACGCGACCCCTTTCGAGCCAGATGCAGAATCTCTCTGTCAGGGGTGATAAACTGAAGGAGACCCTAGTTTTATGGTCACGCGACTCAAAAACACGCTGAATAAAAGCCACTGTGTATATGTCGTGCTGTCTGTAGGGAGATGTTGGAACCCCAGGAGTGGATGGTGTCCCAGGCGCCAAGGTTTGTGGCACACATTGCGCACAATTTTTTTCTCATATAGATTTTTGTACTTTTTCTTTTAGACATTGTCAATTTTCCTGTTAATTTTTATACTACATGTATACTTGTCATCAGTAAAGCCGCATTACATCACATTCATGTGCATTGTAATATGAATTAACCTAAGTGTTTAGTAATGCAATGCAATTGAGACTAGGGTATTTATTAGTGGTCAAATAGAATGGAATATCATTGTGATTGTTTGATTTAATTGATTTCTATATTTAATACCATATTCATAGATCAATATGTAAACAAATGGTGCACCCAGGTTTGTTTTTTTTAGCAAAGATCAGCCAAAATAAGTGCGTTTCTAATCTAACATGAATTTAACCTCTGATATGATCTGGCCTGAGCTATTCCCAAACTTAACCCGACCCTGCAGAAGCATTTATGAGTTTAATTTGGTGTTTTCTTTCCTCATAGGGTGATATGGGAGAGCGAGGTGAAAAGGTAAAGCATTGATTCATATCGCCATTAAGCTTAAGCCAGATGTCCCACCATATGTTCATTTGGTTAAAGTTAGCAATTACTGCCAATGATGCTAGCTATGCAGACTGTTTGTGGATCTAAGCAACCACCCACACATCTTGGAGTCTACCTTATTTCTCACACCAACACAGACTTAGCTATCAAGTGCTTCCCAATGGTGAGTCTGGTTGGCAACCTAGTCATCAGGGAGCCAATTATTAGACCCTATTGAGTATTTTAATTTAGTTTGGATCAGATTATGTAGGCCGGGGCGTTGTGGAGAGCTAACATCACCAACAGTCGCGGATGAAGGCTACACAATAGCCACACTGTGCAGAAATGGCCCCGACTCCAGTCCCCCTCCCCATTCCGTTACCTCCAATGGTTTTTATTCAGTGTTGCTGGATAGCCATGGGTGGGCGTGGTAACATCATGACCAAGCCCGGAGCGATGACTCAATGTGCTTCATCTGCATCAATCACAAAGTTGGCCCTGAGGCGCTGGTTCCCAGTCAAAGCGCTGGGTGTTCTCCAAGTCTGGGGGTTGTGTCCAACGCCGTCAGACACCTTATTCACCCATATCGCAATATTTGAACCATATGCGATGTATCGGTTGTTGACTACAGCGGATTAAAAACTGTAACGACTGAGTTGCAGGTGTCGTCCACTTTATTTGTTTGCGTGTTAAAGGGAAACTCCTCGATTTGTGGCAGCTCTAATAACCGGGGAGGGAAACAATTGATCGCTCTCCATTAACTTTGCGTAGTGACGCTGCCTCGTTGTGTGACTTCTGAGCTGGGAAGAAAATGTAAGGTTCTAGGGGCTCCATAACGTAATTGTTATAGAGTATAAGTGTTTCTTTAAAACTTTTTCAAACCGGAACATTGAATTATAAGAGTTATTTTTTCCCTGTGCGTCTCATAACCATGCCATAAACTCTGTTTGATGTGACCACAGGGCGACATGGGTGAAGATGGCCATAAAGGTGAAGTGGGAGAAAAGGTATATACATTCCTATTCACCTTCTGCTCTCTTTAAAGAAAATGTGTTACAATTGACTGGTTGGAAAGCAGCAAAGGCTTAATTTTGAGCCTACACAGTAGTCGACTTAATGTGGCCTGCGACGCAACCTTCTGTCACCCGAGGCGTCCCTTGCATGTGCCTAATGTGGGCTTAATTGCCACATTACGCTTGCACCAGACTTCCTGGTCAAGCAGCTCTGACGTTCACTTGGTACCATTTATCATCTATGCGGCTTGTCAAGACGTGAGCCACTCAGCAAAAGGCAGAGTCAAGCTTTTAAGGGAAATATTGTCACAGGTTCAAATAGCCTGACAGCTTTAGCTTCATAGAAAAGGAGTATTTAGATTCCTGTGAGCAATGGATTTTTAATGTAATTCATTCACATGCTGTCATTTGATCAGTGCAATTCTCGGGGCGTTTAAACTGAATAAAGGGCACATCTTGACAAAAGGTCTACAGTAGTTGGAGTTGTGATCGCATTATGCAGAAAATATAACGTCTCTTTTAGAAAAGGTTGTTTTGTTTGAAACAATGATATGAATAATGCAATGTAGATCATACAAAATAAACAACATACTGTATTGCCTGGACAGCACAATACAATTCCAGTTATACTGAATAAGATGGACAGGCAGGATTGTAGAAAGGCTGTTCTCAAAATGTCACCACCAATTTATTGCCGTGCAGTGGAGAATGGCTTTGATAACTTTGCACTTTATGGCTCCCTGGGTTTTAAAAGATCTCTGCCAAGAAAGACAGACAGTGAAGGAAACAGACATGGGTTATCGTTCATCTGTGGGGGGGTGGAATGAGTGATAAAACGTTTTTGTTTCGGCACCACTTTGATCAGGTCTACCTTTAGTCCCGTAAGAGCGAGAATATGATGGATCGTCTACGCAACGGGGGTACAAAGAATAAATTATAGAGTAGTGCGCCATGGGAAATCTGAACTTCTGTAGCTAGTCACCTGCTGTTAATGTTTCTGTATCGTTCTGGTTTATTCCACAAAGCACTGTGTGTAAATGTAAATTGGGACATTAAATCAATGATCAAAGATGTTCTCGTTGGTGTGAACAGGATTTCTGTATTTTGTGTCAGGATATAAAATACAGACCTTTAATTTCCATAGAGCACAATGGCAGACATATGGTGAGAGTAATGGCTTTTTCAACTTGGAAAGCAGTTTATAATCCCTGAATATATTAAAGAGTTTTACACAAATCAGTTGAACAAAGCATTGATTAAATATTCAGTGTAGAAAATGAAAAGTGTGTGCGCGTGTGCGTGTGTGTGGGTGGGTGTACGTTGAGAGTGCTGGAAAGTCTTGACACTCATCCATACACCAGCCCTAATTAAACGCACGCAGGCGCACACACACACACACATTTGGCTATATATAACGTACATAGGGTTTAGATCATAAATATTCTAGATGATATTCTAAGCAATCTGCATGAATTACAGTTATTGAGTTTGGCTTGGCGTCACACAAGCTAAGGCCCTCTCTGTCATCATTATAGAGACAGTAGTTTTGGGATCACACAGTACTGACTTCCCTTTTTCCAATGGATTATTATGGCTATGCCAGAATTCAGACAGAAAGAGGTGGCTGTATTATCGTTCATCTGCACCATTAGGCTGATCGGATGTTTAACCCACCCACAAAGATGCTGATTGGCTCGCTCACATCGCCAATACTGGAAAACAACGCTGCTAACGAGTGCATTTGCCCTCGTGTTCTAACCAGGGACCTGGCAGCGTGGCTGAGACTTGTGTCTAGCCTGTTCTAATTTAAGATATACATATAATACATATCCATATTCTATATATAATTCCATTTTAATGGCTTGGAATGGGAACAGTAGGCTTTTGAGACCATCCTGAACCTGTGTGCTCCTATTTAATTTTGACGCAATTATCCATGTAGAAACCCTGCAAAGGCGTTTACGTTTCTGCTAGAATTCCAGCTGCTTCTGACATGATTGGGTAATAAAGACTTACAATCGTAAGTCAGGTGAGTTTGAGTGAAATGTACTGGCACCGCATTTATGACATGCACTTTTGAATTGAGAGGTTCCAGATTGATATTTGTTGTGAAGTCGAACTGTAGCTCGCAAGATCAGGGTGGTATGACGAGGCTATCGGAATATTGGTCCAAAGCTGAAATCCTCTGCCGTGTAAGGTGCTGTATAGTAGTAGTAGTACAGTTCAGTACAGTCATCCCAACATTATAATGTGTCTTTTTTGTAATGCAGTTAGTTTCACAAAGTATGGCGCTTGACTCACTACAACACAAACAAACAAATCTTGCCCACAGTTTACTCTCATCGTTTTAGAGCCGCTCAAAGGCAATTACAATTTCACGGCGTAATGCGTCTAAATATTTAACAGGGTGTAAAATTAGCTGACTACTCCTGTTGAAAAAAAGTCAGACGTCATAGATGGCGGGTGGGGGGAGGAAGGTATGTTTTAATACAGGAAAGTAAGTGAACTCTTTAATTGCTTTGGGGATGCGCAAGACTGTGAGAGCTTGGCGTTAGCTTAAGTGGCACAGTGGTTGGTATAGTTTTTTAATGCTGAGGTACACCTCAGCTATTGGCACGGCTTCTCGCTTGACCGAGGAGCCAATCATGAATCGGCTTACATATTCACCCGGCTCGGTCGTTAAATGTTGACTGAGGTAAACATGCGAGCCGTGGGCTTAGCTGCGCTAATGGTGGGAGCGGCTGCGCTCATCTTTAGCATCTGTGGCAGTGATTTAAAGGCCATATAGCTTTGAACGCAGCTGAACGTCATCATGGTGCGTTGATTAACTCTCTCTCGCTCAGTTGCCTACGTCCCTCCCTACCTGGCAACGCAGCGCACCTAGCGCGTCAGACCAACATTATGGGATCTTTACACTATTATATTTTAAGTGCCAGTGTGTAATGTACAACGCAGTCAGCAACCATTATGTGAGTCTATAATGAAGTGGCGCTGCATTGATGGCAGGCCTCAATGCAGCGCTATAAAGTCACAGACTGTAGGTTGACTGTGGTATTTGCTCCAACTGGGATATTTCAGCAGTCAGTCTTCGCGCTGTGCTTTGTCTCACCTCCCAACTCACCGGCTTGCATCGGGCCTAGTTTGGGATTGAGTGCCGTGGACACTGGTGCCATTTCGTGTCTCAGCTGTGCCACAGCCGTGCACTTTCCTGGCAGAGAAGGGAAGGCGTTGATTGCTTTGGTGGGATCATCTAACACACACAGATCTCACACTGGGGTTTTTCTGCCAACACTTCCATTTTTATACCCGATATGATATGCTCTTTTTTATATATACCTTGTAATTAAGATTTGCAGTTATTCGCGTTACTGTCAAAGAATAACATGAATAACATGTATTTCTGATGTCAGGCCAGCTAGATGTATCTATTATATAATTACTTTTACCAGATTGGAGATCAAACGATTAAGGTTAGTTGTGTGGCGTTGAAATATGTATGCTTGTCAAGACACAACAGGTGTACGCCACCTCACACTTTGGTGTTTGAGCTGTTAAAAAGAGCCAGCATGTCACGCAGACAGAGTCCGAATAATGGAGCCTGTATAGTTTGATGTTTTATCACAGGCCCTCTGTCAACACCAAGGTAATAAGCAAGATGGTTTCTCCAGCCTTCAACATAATACTTTAAACTTTTAAAACACTAGTTGTAAATCTTTCTTCCCATCTTGAAAAGTATAAAGTGTGTTTATTTTTGGGAAAACTTAAAGATTATACCAAAACCGTACTGTAAATGTCCCATCAGGTCGTTTGTCACTTCAATTAAATATGAAAAATGCTAGCGCTAACTTGTCAATGAGGTTGTCCAAGATAAGCCTCAGCGCGTGTGTGTGTGTGTGTGTGTTTGACACGTTTCAGAATGCACCAAAGCCCAGCTGTAAACAGTAACACAGTTTATTGTCCAAAAAAAAAAAGCAGCAATTAAACATGCTTTGTGTGCTATGCATGGTAATGGCTGCCATAAAAAGCTGAGGGTGGGAGACATTCCTTCAGCAACTTCTGAGCGCGAGGCGTATGTGCAGAGCAAACCACAGAACCCGCACCAGAGCCCGAGACCACAGCTCATTCCCCCAACTCCTTTTTTCCCACCAACCGCCCATAATTACGCCTATTGGCCCCTCGTTTTATGTCGGTTTTGCTGTGCGTAGCAGCAGCACTGCAGTTCGTAGAGGAAAGCCCTGGGCACTGGACAACAGCCATTGCAGGAAAACTGTTGTAGATGTTAGCTTGAATTTTCAATTGTAGTAGATACCCTATCGAGGTAACAAATATCGATTTCATTGGTTTCAGTGACCGTTGCAGTGTCATCATTGGAAATGTTTGTTGCATGACAAACTTTTAAGGATAGGATGTGAATAGGCATTGTTCTGAGCAAAAGGCTTTAGCTGTTAAAAGTTCCTTCCTCGAATGTTGCCAGAATTACCCTTGAGGGTGAAACGAGCTTTACAAATGCATTGCTGCCAGCACCAGGAACTCTTCTCTACTCCTCCCCCATAACAGTGTCTATCCCCACTGTTACAGGCACAGTGTTTCAAACTAAATGTGTAATATCGTGGTCTTTCCCATATGCATTATATGTAAATATTTGTATATGGTGTACAAATAAATATAACTAATCATTATCACTGCTTTCCATTAGTCCAGTCATATGATGTAATGTTGTTCTTCGTCATAGGGTGATGCAGGTTCATCTGCAGCCGGAATCAAGGTGAGATGTATGACGTTTTGCAAATAACAGCATGGCTATTCCTTCCTGGGCCCAACGGCAGTGAGAAATGAAGCAGTTGATAAGGGAACATTTCTTGCTTTGTATTGCAGGGTGAACCGGGAGAGCCTGGGCGAAGTGGAATCAAGGTAATCTGCTCTCACGACCGCAAACATTATTTTGGTCGAATATTAGTGCAAAACTTATTTTTCCTAAGCACTGTAGCATTAACTTTTAATCCATTACCCTGCGTCATGCTGTAAATAACCGTAGCTATATAATTCTGTAAGTATTTCTGTTGAATGAGTGATTTTCATTGTCATTGTGGTTCCTTTATTGATGCATTAACTCCACAACTCTAAACCTTATTGGTGAATATGTTAATACCAATTGAATACATGTTGTTTTTAATATCAATCAAGCAGGCTTTTACTGTGAAAGTGATGTTTTTAAGAAGGATTGAAGCCCCAGCCGCTATGCTAACACAGCCAGTCTCCTGGATGCTTGTGCTGGGTTTTATAGAAAACTGCGCGCATTCCTTTAAACTGGCGCCAAGTTGTTCCATTATTCGGTGTTGCAAACAACCAACTGCACATGTTTTGGTAGTTTGAACACTGCTCTTTATTTAATTATTTCCTCCATAATTTCACACGATCTTAAAGCTGTAGTGGAAAGTAAACCAGGCTGGGTGCTGAGATGAAAACTGGGAAATAATGCACTTTGCTAAAGAGACGTTGACATTTCGTGAGAACAATAACCAGTTTCCCGCTCTAGATGCTGTCAAGAGTGTATGGGTGCCCTAACTAATTATACAATTAAATCCCCTGTGCTACACATCATTAAATCCACAACGCCTATTTTGCGTTGGAACGGTACCAGGCGGACAGAAGAGATTTTTTAGGCGATGCCCTTTTCTGTTGTTCTGTGAGTCACAATCATTGCTTGGCTGAATTTATGCAGCCAGCCAACTCTGATTTCTCAGCAGGCTATATCCGTTTGCCCTGACACCCATTATGTCTCTCGTCACGTTGGCTATCGTGAAAGAGGCAGTTGATGGCTGTTGGATGACATTAAGTCCGGGTTTGCGCAGCAGTAGTTTGCAAGGGAGACTTTTGCTCATTAGGTTTACAATGCTTTCATGAGCCACGATGTGGATTTACAGCCCCACTCACTGAGCCCCTGAGTGCCATTACTGTTCATTCTTGTGCGATGCTAAATATCTCTTTTCATATGCCATAAATATAATAGGCTTAATGGAGCCTTAAATTATCCCAAGTCGGACATTTTGTTTTGAAAATTCTCTCAGAAACCCTCAAAAGAGACCTGACCTCTGCTTTTTCCACTGCTGAATCAAATGGCTATACTGTACTCGTACTTTGATGCAATGGGAGTCTAGAGTTCTCTTATATGACCTAACCTTGGTAATGTAGACGAATACTGCAAGTTTCAACTTCCTGACCCATATTACGAGTAGCTAAAACATTTTCAAACTTTAATCTCAGGTATGTTTCCACATCAGGCCACAATGTAACATTGCTGCCAACCCAACCTAGAGAAGCAATAATACATCTGGGTTCCTCTTATAAATGGTTGCAATTCAGAAATGATTGGTTCAGAGATGTTAATAAAAAGACCTTCACAGTGCCATATAACAAACACTAACAGTCCTGTCGGGCAATGGCTGCATGAATTGGTGGGAAAATGCATGGGCGGTGTCGCTGCTGGTGCTTACAACAAGCCAATGACTAATCGCAGACGTATATACTAATACATATAGAACGCTTCTATTAGATAAGGGGAAACATTAATGTTAAGTTGTGGACTTGGCCGAAGATGCTTAAAGAATAGAATGGAGACTTGACTCAGCTTGGCTTGGCTTGGCTGTAACGTGTCACACTTTTCCTGTGTAGGGAGAGCCAGGACTTCCTGGGTTGCCCGGACTACCGGGGATAAAGGTAAATGCTGCCGCTGTTCTCATCAACAGTGATTCCCAAAGTCTTATCCATCTATCCTAGCATACAAACCACCTTATCAAGAGAGGCCAGCATTAGCTCCCAGACTTGACAGGGACTGCCTTTACATGCACACACACACACATTCATCTCTAAATAATAGTGCAGTAAATCCACTATCATCTGGAATTCACGGTGAATGAATTTGGAGCAGTGGCATGTTGGGGCATGTAAATATAGCTAGTGTCTCTTACTGCTTTTGCTATATGTTAGCTTAATTAACACAACAACATGTACTGAAATGCTCCATGGTACTATTGGATATATAGATGGTAAATGTGAAAGTGCAAGGTTATATGCTAGCGCAGCACAATCATGCATATGTTTTAAATCCATTTCATATCTCTTCATATTCAGCCTTGTCAGTGTGCGAGCAGAGGTTTAAGCAAGGAGCTCAAAGTTGAGGGGGCCAAATAGTTTGCGCTTCCGAGCTAATAAATGCAGACACCAAGAATTCAAGTGGTAGATTGATGCATTTAGTGAAGACACATGCAGTAATACGTGGGCCATGCAGAGTACTGACGGGCGCTGACCACGACTAGGGCCGCAATCCACTTCCCGACAGTTGTGTTAATAAAATAATATAATATAACATGATGTTTCATAAAGACACTTCACTTTGACAGAAAAGGCTTGACGTTAAATGTATCTTTAATTTTGTAGCTCTGTCGTGAGAACTCGTCTGTAAAACATACAGCTAGCTGAAGAAAAGTGTCAAATGATATAGCCTGGAAATACTGTAGCATTTGACAGCAATCGTTAATAAGCAGCAACCGTTCTAATCGTACAGTATTTAGGACAGTTGTGCAGTTTTTCATAAAATTTAATAATAAATCCATGGTCCTGATTTGCTGTAGGGTCGTTGGCTTGAAATTTAACCTGTGAATGGAAAGAATGCTTAAAGGAGCATGGTGAGATAATGCTTGTTGCTGTTTTGGTTCTATTTTGCTTATAGCCCTTTTGTATGCTTGTAACCTGTTGGCCTTGTAAAAACCCTTTCATTTTACACTCACAGTCCTGTTTTTACTTAAATGCCTGATAAAATGTAAGAACCTTTTGACGTAGAGCATAAGGTCTGTGCTCGGCTCAAAATTAGGTCTTCTGTGTTCTCAATAGCATTTCTAAACGGTTATTTAGAGGCCACGCACTACATGTTTTGATGATTGTCTGCTGTAGTTTTGGAGTTGAGTAGGTGCATGAAATCTATACAATGAAAGTATAATTTCTGGCATATTTTGCCAGAAATAGATAGCCTAGTGTAACCAACCTCACATTTCCAAGCAGAAGTTTATGTAATGAGGGATGTGAATATTGTCCTTTAATTTAGTTGCTTAGACTGGCATTACACTAAGCACTTTCCTTTCCTTCCAATGTGGTAATCAAAGAAAGAGTGGCTCTAATGCCTTGAAATAATCACAAAAGGCATAGAATCTGGCTTGGACACACGACAAAACCCCTTATTAGCACCTAACCAGGAGTTTCTGAGTTAACACTCCAAACAAGTTTATGCCATGGTGGAAATATCCTAAAGAGGAGATAAAATATCAAAACAATGTGGCTGTATGTGTGCGTCCATGTCTGTGCGCGTGTGTGTGTGTGTGTGTGTGTGCGTGCACACAAGGGCATGTGTGCGTGTGTGTGTCTGTTTATAGCATGTGCATACATTCAACATTGCTTGTGTGTGTTAACATAGATGTGTGAACATGATCTGCATGCTTGTCATGTTCAATATGTTTTGCCATGCATTTTGTGTATATGTTTCAGCCCGTCCCAGAAGCATTTGGAGGTGGAGCAAGGCCAGATATCACCTCTGGAATAATAAATAACACTTATTTGTTGCTTGTTCCAGGGCGAGCCAGGATTCCTAGGCCCTCAGGGAGAGCCAGGATTACCAGGTCTCCCAGGAACAAAGGTAGGCAACCACTGGCAATTGACCAAAACTCGCTGTGATACTGAACTGATATTATAGTCATTGTATTATGACCAAAACTCTCCCACAATGCTGTGTTTTTTTCCCCCATGGCTTTCACTCACGTTTGATGAACGTTTTGTTTTGTTCTCGGGGGGACAAGCTGGAAGTTTGTTTTCTAAAGTATGCTGTGGTAAATACAAGGCTTCTGTATGCTATAGCTACATACTAAATAGTATGTAGCCTAGTGCATACTTATATATAGTTCTATGAGTGCATACTTATTCGGACACGGCCAGTGATACATTAGCATATTCCAAATACTAAACAGTAGTATGTGGCATCACGAACATTGTACAGGCTAGAGCAGGTGTTTATGTCACAGGGGTTTAATCATGTGCCATCAAATGTCTGAACTATGCTGGTATTTATTTGAACCAGTGTGGCAATATATTTCTAAGAGTATCTCCCTTGTTGAAGCCTAGCTAGTCATGAAAACAAGTGTTGCTGTGTTGTCTTGTCTCAACAAGAGTGCCATTAGAGATGTTAACAAATTAAATGATAAGACAGTTGGATAGCTTTAATCAATGGCAGCTCCCATTTGTCCACACACTGAGTAGAATAGTATTAAAATTATCCATCCATCCATCCATCCTCATCCGCTTATCCAGAGTCGGGTCGCGGGGGCAGCAGCTCCAGCAGGGGACCCC